>PVIH01008128.1:0-93980 GCA_004025045.1 Sigmodon hispidus
TCAAAATCCCAACACAATGTTTTTTGGACCTTGAAAGAACAATACTCAATTTCATTTGGAATAACAGGAAAGCCAGGATTGCCAAAACAATTTTACTCAACAAAAGAACCTCAGGAGGTATCACCATCCCTGACTTCAAGCTATACTATAGAGCTACAGTAATAAAAACAGCCTGGTACTGGCATAAAAACAGACTTGTAGACCAATGGAATAGAATTGAGGATCCAGACATTAACCCAAAAACCTATGAACACCTGATTTTTGACAAAGAGGCCCAAAATATTCAATGGAAAAAAGATAGTATATTTAACAAATGGTGTTGGCATAGCTGGGTGGAAGTGTGTAGAAAAATGCAAATAGATCCGAGCCTTTCACCCTGCATAAAACTCAAATCCAAGTGGATCAACGACGTCAACATAAACCCAGCCACTTTTAGCTTGATAGAAAAGAAAGTGGGAAATACACTTCTATGAATTGGCACAGGCGACCACTTCCTAAATATAACACCAGTGGCACAGAGGCTAAGACTAACAATCAATAAGTGGGATCTTTGAAGCTAAGAAGCTTCTGTAAAGCCAAGGACACTGTCAATAGGACAAAACGACAGCCTACAGAATGGGAAAAGATTTTCACCAACCCTACAAGTGATAGAGGACTAATCTCTAAGATATATAAAGAACTCAAGAATCTAGAGCCCAAAACCTTGAATAACCCAATCAAAAAATGGGGTACAGATCTAAAAAGCAAATTCTCAGCAGAGGAATTACGAATGGCTGAAAGGCACCTGAAAAAGTGCTCTTCATCTTTAGTCATCAGAGAAATGCAAATCAAAACAACTTTGAGATACCACCTAACACCTGTTAGATTGGATAAGATAAAAGGCACAGATGACAGCCTATGTTGGAGAGGATGTGGATCAAAGGGAACACTCCTCCATTGTTGGTGGGAGTGTAAGCTTGTTCAGCCACTTTGGAATGCAATATGGCAGTTTCTCAGAAAATTGAGAATCAATCTCCCCAAGGACCGAGCAATACCACTTCTGGGTATATACCCTAAAGATGCACAGTCACACTCCAAAGGTATTGCTCAAGTATGTTCAAAGCAGCATTATTTGTAATAGCAAGAACATAGAAACAACCTAGATGTCCCTCAACTGAAGAATGGATTAACAAACTGTGGTACATCTACACAATGGAATACTACTCAGCAGTAAGAAAAAATGATATCCTAAAATTTGCAGCCAAATGGATGCATTTGGAGAATATCCTGCTGAGTGAGGTATTACAAACCCAGAAGGAAAAACAATGGATGTTCTCACTCATTAGGGAATTCTAAACAAAGAAGCAAAGAGCAAAGCATGTCCAAGCTACAAACCACAAACACTGAACAGCCTGGGGTCTGAAAGACCTTGGACCAGCACCTTGGATCCCTCTCCCTCCAGAGAAACACTTGACTGAGTCTTGATGTTGAGGTGAGTAAAGTGGATCTCCCAGGATTGGATGCTGAATTAAGTCATATTGGGACCTTGAAACCTATAGCCCTTGCTGGGGAGGAGACAAAGAAATGTGGAGAAGAGAGAGTGACTGTAAGGGGTTGGAGGGGAAGGGAGCTTGAACAAGGATATATACAGATAAAAAATATGACTTTATTCATAATTAAAAATTTTTTAAAGAGTATTGTTACAACCAAAGGAGCTTGGAAATAGACACTCCTGTATAGGAGCATCTAGATTAAAATGTAGCCAAAGTACCAGGAGACTGTAGCAATTTCAAAGCTACATAGTAACATTATTGTATACTGTTAATACACTGGTATCCTAATTTGATACCTAAAGCCTGATTCTTGGCTACCTTAACCTGACCTCACTTTGTTACTGACCAAAATCAATGCTCTTCGGTGAGACAAGTGCATTCAACATATTTTTAAAAAGTTGTGTGCCCATATGTCCCAACTTAAGCAGAAAAAAGCTTTCTATATATGAATAGTTACAGAGCTTGAATGTAAATGCCACTTTCTGAAATGGTTGGGATTTTTATACAGAAGGTAAAATATTTGATACAGCACCAGACACTACTTTGGGGCAACTAAAATAAATGATTACTGAAATATATTTAAAAAGGATATAAGGAACAAAATAACATCATATTAGACAGAAACTCTTCCACTACGTATTGCTTGAATAATTTGTGTAAGATATGGAGAAAAATGTAGTAAGTTTAAAAAAGACAATTTCTTCTCCTCCCCATCTCCTTATTTCTTCCTGGTTTGGGCAAGATGGGAAAGGGAGTTTGTACAAAGGGATACAGATAAAAAAGAGATTTATTCATAATAAATTAAATAAAGATAATTTTTCCTAGTTTGACTGCTCTACTATACCTTTTCTCTTTCATGTATTGAACAGTTATGTAGTATGCCCTTTTACATAGGTTCTATGATAAGAGAAAATATATAAAATAAAATATTAATACTCTAATTGTTACATAAGTTATTATGTAAAAATCTCAAATTAGACCATTACAAGAGATTTTCTTATTGTAGACAACTCTTAATAGGGCTTCCTTTATGTCTTTGTTCCTCAGGCTGTAGATGAATGGATTCAACATGGGAGTCACCACTGTGTACATCATGGCCATAATAATCTTTTTCACAGTAGAATTATTAGATGATGGACAGAAGTAGAGGCCAATAATTGTCCCATAGAACAGTGACACTACTGACAGGTGGGAACCACAGGTGGAGAAGACCTTGTGGATTCCCTGGATAGATGAAACCTTGAGAATAGTAAAGATAATCCTTGCATAGGACATAACAATGAGTAGCAATGGTATAATGCCAATGAGACCACTCAGAATAAATACCATTAACTTGTTAACATAAGTGTCTGAGCAGGCTATGTTTAAGAGAGCTGATATATCACAGAAAAAATGGAGAATCACATTGTTATCACAAAAAGACAATCTAGCCATGAGCAGGGTGTGCATCAGGGCATGGACCGTAGTCAACATCCACAGTGGCAGCAATAGACAAGCACAGAACTTGGGGCTCATGATGCTGTTGTAATGAAGGGGGAAACAGATGGCCACATAGCGGTCATAGGCCATGATCACAAGAAGAAAGATCTCCATGTCTCCAAAAACCATTAAAAAGTACAGCTGTGTGAGACAACCTGCATAGGTGATGGATGGGTCCTGGTTCTGCATATTTTGTAGCAATTTGGGCATTGTGACAGAGGAAAAGCAGAGGTCAGAGAAGGACAAGTTGCTGAGAAACAAGTACATGGGTGTGCGAAGATGAGAGTCCAGTAGAATGAGGATGATGATGAGGAAGTTCCCCAGGACAGTGGTGAGATACATGGTAAGGAACAGGACATAGAACAGATTCTGGTGCTCTGGGGGGATGGGCAGGCCCAAGAGAAGGAACAGGGAGATGGCAGTTTGGTTGTTTCCAGTCATGATCTTTTTCCAAGCCTATAAAAAATAATTCACAGTTTATAAGTTTTTTTATGATTTAACCTTTATGTGATAAATTAATTCTATTCTTCAATTTTATTTGCTTACCCTAGAGTGAATAAATTTTTTATATTTTGCAATTTTTGTTGTGATTATCTATGGCATGGAATAACCTTAATCTCTTAACTTCTTTACTTGTCCTTGGTAGGTGAAGATATGCTAACCCAGTTTTAAATATTCTGTTGACACTCCCAAGTTCATCTCTCCTTGTGAAAATGGAAATGTTTCTGTGACCTACATGGTTTATTGCAGGTTCTTCAGTAATTAATCTTATTCTCATCAAAGTTACTGTAATCTCTACATCTAAACATGTTTAGTCCTTATAGCTGTGAATGTCTTCTGCTTTTTTATTTTTAAATAAATGTTGTTTTCATTTTACATAATAACCACTAATTGCATTCTCATCTCTCTTCCTGCTGTTTTTGACAACATTTCCCCCATCCCATCTTCCTTCTCCTCCAAAAGGCAAGCAGAGCTTGGTACATTCAGTTCATGCAGGTGCAAGTCCCCCTCCCCTACATCAAGGCTGTACAATGTACTTCACCATAGGCTTTCCTTAATGTTGCCTTAGCATGTTCTGATAATCTAGTATAGTCTAATCACTCATAATGGTTTCCGATATGTACACTGTTTTGACATATTTCTTTCCCACCTGTCTCCTTATTCTAGACAACTGTACTTCACATCATTATGTAGTTATGTAGTTTTTTCTGAGAATTTTCTCAAAAGCTCTTTACACACCCAAATCTCTTAATTCTATATAATACCCAAGAAAAACACATACACTTTAATGTGTTAGCTTACAAATTAAGTCAGTTATAGATGTTTCTCTAACCTACAGAATCCACTACCTCATTAGTAACTAACCATCTTCTATGTTTTTTTCTCCTCACCAACCTATGAGGCTCTATGCATCCAAGAGAAAAATCTTCTCCCTATAACCTGTCTCCCATGTTTCTTGTTTCTCATAATTCAGTAAAATTAATTAAAAACACATTATGTGAGTTTCACCTCATTTTTTACCTTGATATCTAATAAGTACAGCATATCGTTTCTTATCTTTATCTTCTTCCTATCTTGACATTTAAAACCCTGAAAATATTACTAGAAGTAGATGCCATTATTTCTTGCCTAAAATATTAATGTCAGTATTCAATTGCAACCTATTACTCATGTCTAAAAATTATTTTCTTTAATATCCTTAATATACTCTGTCATTCTGAGATTACAATACAGTCAGTTCTTTTTTGATTTTTTTTCAGATGATCAACTTTTTCTTAAGACCAAAAGTACTATCATGTTCACAAATAATGCTTCCTTGCCCAATTATACTAACCTCTACAGTCCATTACAGACTCACAAGGGGCCTGTATTCTTCTCTTCTGCAATGTGTACTTCAAATTGAAGTTTATGCCTCCATAATTTTGGATTTGATGTTTATTATACGTACTACACGCTCTCTCTCCTCTGTGGTGTGACTTGTTGCACTTATGTTTTCACAATATAATATGCCATATTCTAAGTTGAACATTTCTTATGGTGCTACAAACATTGAAACCAAATGTTATCTTCTCACTTGCACTCATTTCATAGATATGGATGGCCCTGATCACATGTTTATAGCTAATTTTGCCTGACTGTAACTTATTGCAGGAAAGGCTATACCCTACCTAGTACTGGAGCAAGGCCAGCCCTCCTAGGTGTGACCCAGTATGTATGAAGATTTTTTAACTTTGGCATAGCCTCAGACAACAATTTTAAAATTTAATGCAGAAATGCACAATAAATCTAAATAATTACTTTTCTTCACTGTCTCCAAAATATAAACTCACTAAACTTAATCCTTTAGCAGGAAAATTTCACACTATGTGATTTATTTTACAGATGCAATTGCAACATTATGGAAAATATTATTGTGGGAAAGATGCAATTTTCTTTTCACTAATACTAATGACATAATAATTTTATGCTTTAATTCTTATGTTTCTGCTGACATAATGTGGGAAAATATGTATAATTAGCATTTCATGAAGTAGCAGTTATTTTTTCCTTCTCTTGAGTTCATCTTTAAATATCCATACCTGCCTTCTTAGTTAATTATTATAGGAAGTGATCTTGATCCTGATAGCAATTTTGGTTGAATAATAGTTCTAGAAGCTTATTTTATGGTGTCTTACATTGTTTTTAATATTGAAATTTTAATTTACATTAAATTAGAATGAAGTAAATATAACCATTTAATATATAATGAGACTCATGTGATCACTTGCAGGAAAAAGCAAAACAATTTTAGTATTCTGTGAAAGTTCCTCCAGACTGCTTTGGATTTAAATTGCAACTTCTTGAACATGCTAGAACATACCTTTTAAATTAGAATCTGGGAAGCTGAGATAGGAGGAGCTTAGCCTGTAGCCAGCTGTTGTATACAATAATGCATTTACTCAAAACAAACAAAACCATTATCCCAGATGAAATATCATGATAAAGACAGCTAGATGTATCTCATATCCATGAAACATTGTTGTATAGTTTGTGTATTTCATGAACATGTGTTATTATAAAAAATACATAATTAAAAAAGCAAGATTACAACTTGCAGTATTCCCAGGGACTCCAGTCTGCATCTATTGGACTTATCAATTCTCAGTTGTATGAGCTGTATCTTTAAAACAGTTCAGTGCTTTGTTCTGTTTATCTTTAGATTACTCTGTCTAATGAACCCCAGTATAATATTAAAACTGGAAAAGAAGTCAAATAGAAGCTAAAAGACACATGGGGATCAAGGATGGGTGTTTAGCTCAGTGATATATTTGCTATCTAGCATGCTAAATTTCCAGAGTTCCACCAATAACTGAAAAATAAATAAATAAAACTGTACAACATACAAATAATTAGAAATTCTTTCGATAATATTATCTAACTAAAGATGCACTAAAAGAAGTCTGAAAAACTCCAGCATTATATTCTAACTAATTTCATTTAGGTTGAAATGAAAACAGAATATCCCTGTAAGTAATTGTACTGATGATCACCAAAATAATTAGCAATGTAACTGTGTAATGTGTAACACTACAGTGCAATGAAGTGCTGCAAATATAGAGATGGCAATAAATATTATCATACCTGAAAACTACAATAAACCTGGAAATGCAAGATCCATACGTTGAAGGACAGTAAGGAACCTTCTGACAATTCATCTAGGGTGGTTGAATGTATATTTAGGTCCTGCCTCAGTCCCTTGTCAGCTTTATTTATTAAAAGAACAGGAAAGTACAAACTCTGTACTTAACACCCTCTTATACATTTCCTTTTAGCCATCTCTGGACCTGAGGGACTCTGCATCCCAGAGGAGTACAGATACCACATAACTCATTAAAGACACAGTATATGTCCAGGACCTATCTAGGACCATTTCCTTCAAAACCTGGAGGTAGGGGCTGATGATGGCCACTAATCACCCCTGAATATACTTAGGGGGAAGGTGGAAATAAAAAGAAAGTCATGTTACTCTTTGCCTGTTCTTTGCCTACTCTTTTAATGTTCAGGATTTGTTATTATTATTTTTTAATTAATTATTTTTTTTATTATTATGAGCAAAGAAGTCACAATTTCTATTCTTGTATATCCTTATTCAAGGTCCCTTACCCTCCCACCACATCAGGTCATTATTTCTTCTCCACAACTCCCCATGCCCCATGGGCAGGCAGCAGGCAGTCCTAAGGTCCCACTGTCCCAATATTGCTTAGTTCAGTCTCCACTCCTGTCAGATCCAGTTTTCTCCTCCCAATATCAAGACTGACTCAGGTGTTCTCTAGGGGAATTGGGATCCAAGGAGTCAGTCCAAGGTGTTTCCGATCACAAACTGTTCAGTGGTTGTAGTTTGCATCTTGGTATGCTTTGCTTTTTGCTTGTTTGCTTGTTTGCTTGTTTGCTTGTTTGTTTGTTTGTTTGTTTAGAGACCACTAATGAGTGAGTACATCCCCTGCTTATCTTTCTGGGTTTGTGATTCCTCATTCAGGAGGATATTCTCCAAATCCATCCATTTGCCTGCAAATTTTAAGATATCATTTTTTCTTACTGCTCAGTAGTACTCTATTGTGTAGATGTACCACAGTTTGTTAATCCATTCTCAGTTGCAGGGCACCTATGTTGCTTCCAGGTTCTTGGTGGTATGAGCATAGTTGAGCTAATGCCATTGGAGTGGGACTGTGCGTCTTTTTGGTATACACCCAGAAGTGGTATTGCTGGATCCTTGGGGAGATTGATTCTCAATTTTCCAAGAAAACTCCATACTGCATTCCAGACTGGCTGAACAAGCTTACACTCCCACCAACAATGGAGAAGTGTTGCCCTTGCTCCGCATCCTCTCCAGCATAGGCTGTCCTCTGTGTGTTTTATCTTAGCCAATCTGACAGGTGTCAGATGGCATCTCAAAGTTGTTTGGATTTGCCTTTCTCTAATGGCTAAAGATGATGAGCACTTTTTCAAGTGCCTTTCAGCCATTTGTAATTCTACTGCTGAGATATCCCTTTTTAGTTTGAAACCCATTTTTTGATTGGGTTATTCAAGGTTTTGGCTCTAGATTCTTGAGTTCTTTATTTATCTTAGAGAACAATCCTCTATCACTTGTAGGGTTGGTAAAAATCTTTTCCCATTCTGTAGGCTGTCGTTTTGTCCTATTTACAGTGTCCTTGGTTTTACAGAAGCTTCTCAGCTTCTGGAGATCCCACTTACTGATTGTAAGTCTTAGTGTCTGTGCCACTGGTGTTATATTTAGGAAGTGGTCCCCTATGCCAATTCATAGAAGTGTATTTCCCACTTTTTTTTTCTATCATGTTCAAAGTGGCTGGGTTTATGTTGAGGTCTTTGATGCATTTGGATTTGAGTTTTATGCAGGGTAACAGGCTTCGATCTATTTGCATTTTTCTACACACTACCATCCAGCTATGCCAACACCATTTGTTAAATATACTATCTTTTTTCCATTGAATGTTTTGGGCCTCTTTGTCAAAGATCAGGTATTCATAGGTTTTTGGGTTAATGTCTGGATAATCAATTCTATTCCATTGATCCACAAGTCTGTTTTTATGCCAGTACCAGGCTGTTTTTATTACTGTAGCTCTATAGTATAACTTGAAGTCAGGGATGGTGATGCCTCCTGAGGTTCTTTTGTTGAGCAAAATTGTTTTGGCAATTCTGGCTTTCCTGTTACTCCAAATGAAATTGAATTTTGTTCTTTCAATGTCTGAAAAATATTGTGTTGGGATTTTGATGGGCAGTGCATTGAATCTGTAGATTGCCTTTGGTAGAATTGCCATTTTTACTATGTTGACCCTACCAATCCAGGAACATGGGAGAGCTTTCCATTTTCTGATATCCTCTTCAATTTCTTTCTTCAGTGATTTAAAATTTTTGTCAAATAGGTCTGTTACTTCATTGGTTATAGTTACTCCAAGGTATTTAATACTATTTGCAGCTATTATAAAGAGTGATGTTTCCCTTATTTCTTTTTCAGTCCTTTTATCTTTAGTGTATAGGAAGGTTACTGATATCTTTGAGTTAATCTTGTATCCTGCTACATTGCTGAAGATGTTCATCAGCCATAGAAGTTTGTTGGAAGAATTTTGTGGGTCACTTATGTATACAATCATATCATCTGCAAACAGTGATCGTTTCACTTCTTCTATTCCAATTTGTATCCCTTTAATCTACTTTTGTTCTCTTATTGCTTTAGCTAAAACTTCAAGAACTATATTGAATAGATAAGGGGAGAGAGGACTTCCTTGTCTAGTTCCTGATTTTATTGGGATTGCTTTGAGTTTTTCTCCATGAAGTTTGATGCTGGCTGTCGGCTTCTTGTGGATCGCCTTTATTATATTGTAATATTGTCCCTGTATTCCTGATCCCTCCAGAGCTTTTATCATAAAGGAGTGTTGGACTTTGTCAAAGACTTTTTCAAATTTAAAGATATGATTATGTGGTTTTGTTTCTTCAGTTTTTTTTTAAATGAGGGATAACGTTTACAGTTTTTTGTATGTTAAACCAACCCTGCATTTCTGGGATGAAGCCTACTTGGTCATGGTTGATGATAATTTTAATATATTGTTGTATATGGTTTGCCAAAATTTTGTTGAGAATTTTAGCATCAATATTCATAAGGGAAATTGATCTGTAATTCTCCTTCTTTGTAGTGTCTTTGAATGGTTTTGTTTATTTTTTAAGCTTTATGGGATTACATGTTATGCATTTGTCTTAGTTTTTAAGTTAAAGTAGAATTCTGTAGTAAGTCCATATTTTCTTGTGATTGTTACTGTTTTTTTATTTTTAGTATGGAATATTTTTTAGTATTTAAAGCAGATTACAAAGTTTGCATTTGTTAAAATCATTCATGGAATTTAGGTTTCATTTTGTTACCTAAAAACTCACCAGTTCCTTTTAGAATCAATTTATCAAAACAAATTTATAATGATTGTCCTGATGATATTCTGGAATTTCATTCTTATCTATTATAATGTTTGCCTTTGCATTTCTAGTTTTATTGAAGTATATCTTCTCTTTTTTTGTTTAATTTGGTTAAGAATTTGCTAATTGTGCTTGATCCTTAAGAAATTAATTAATTAATTTTCCAAAGGCATTAGCTCAAATATGTTCATAGCAGAAATTGTTCATAGCAAGAATGGATTAACAAACCGTGGTACATCTACACAATGGAGTACTACTCAGCATCAAGACAAAAATGATATCCTAAAATTTGCAGGCAAATGGATGAATTTGGAGAATATACTCCTGAGCCGGGAATTATAAACCCAGAAAGATAAGCAGGGGATGTACTCACTCATTAGTGGACTCTAAACAAACAAACAAACAAGGAAAAAGCAAAGCATGCCCAAGCTGCAAACCACAACCACTGAACAGCTTGGGATTGGAAACACCTTGGACTGACTCCTTGGATCCCACTCCCCCTAGAGGAACACCTGACTCAGTCTTGATGTTGTGGGGAGAAACCTGGATTTTCCAGGAGTGGAGGCTGAACTTAGCAATATTTGGACCTTGGAACTTTGGGATCCCCCGCCCATGGTGGGTATGGGGAGATGTGGAGAAGAAAGAATGACCTGATGTGGTGGGAGGGGGAAGGGACCTTTATTAAGAATATACAAGGACAGAAAATGTGACTTATTTATTCATAATTAAAAAAAAGAAAAAGAAAAAACTTTCCCAATCTAAAGAAGGAAATGACTATAAATATACAAAATCTTACTGAACATCAAATAAACTAGGGCCCCTAAAAAGCCTGTTCACTAAATAATTATAAAGTCACTAAACCTACAGAATAAAGAAATAATATTAAGAGTTGCAAAGAAAAAGGATCAAGTTACCTATAAAGGCAGACTCAGATTTGTCCTGCCTCAACTGAATGTACCAGGCTTTATGGACTTCCCAAGGGAGACCTTACTCTTTTGGATGAAAGGATAGAGGTGGGATAGAAAAGAAAAGCTGTGCGAGAAGGACTGAGGCCTTTGAAATTCAGAACCCTTGTAGGGTTGGTGAGAATCTATTCCTATTCTGTAGGCTGTTGTTTGTCTTATTGACAGAGTTCTTGGCCTTACATAAGCTTCTCAGTTTCAGGAGGTCACACTTATAGATTATTGTTCTTAGTGTCTGTGCTACTGCAGTTATATTTAAGAAGTGGTCACCTGTGCCAATTCATTGCAGGGTATTTCCCATTTTCTTTTCCATCCAGTTCAGTGTAGCTGGGTTTATGTTGAGGTCTTTTATCCATTTGGATCTGAATTTTGTACAAGTGATAGAGGACTGATCTCTAAAATATATACAGAACTCAAGAAACTAGTTCTTGAATAGAAGTTCCAAAACCTTGAATAACACAGTCAAAATATCGGGTTCAGAAGTAAAAAGGGAATTCTCAACAGGAGAATTACGAATGTCTGAAAGGCACTTGAAAAAATGTTTGATGACATCTTTAGCCATCAGAGAATGCAAATCAAAATAACTTTGAGATACCACCTTACACTTCTCAGATTGGCTAAGATAAAAGACACAGATCACAGCCTATGCTGAAGAGGGTGTGGAGCAAGGGGAACACTCCTCCATTCTTGGTGGGAGTGTAAGCTTGTTCAGCCACTTTGGAATGCAGTATGGTGTTTTCTCAGAAAACTAGAAATCAATCTCCTCAAAGATCCAGCAGTACCACTACTGGGCATATACCCTAAAGAGGCACATTCACACCACAAAAGCATTAGCTCAACTACGATCATAGCAGCATTATTTGTAATAGCAAGAACCTGGAAGCAACCTAGATGCCCCTCAACTGAAGAATGAATTAACAAACTGTGGTACATCTACACAATGAAATACTACTTAGCAGTAAGAAAAAAAATGATACCCTAAAACTTGCAGGCAAATGGATTTATCTGGAGAATATCCTCCTGAGCAAGGTATCTCAAACCCAGAAAGATAAGCAGGGGATGTACTCACTCATTAGTGGACTTTAAACAAAAAGCAAAGCATGTCCAAGCTGCAAACCAACACTGAACAGCTTGGGATCTAAAGCACCTTGGACCTGCACCTTGGAGCCCATTCCCTCCAGAGGAACACCTGACCCAGTCTTGATGTTGGGGTGAGGAAAGCGGATCTGCCTGGAGTGGATGCTGAAATAAGGCACATTGGGACCTTGGGACCTGCTGACCTTGCTGGGGAGGAGATAAAGAGATGGGGAGAAGAGAGAGTGACTGGGAGGGGTGGGAGGGGAAGGGAGCTTGAACAAGGATATACACAGATAAAATATGACTTTATTCATAATAAAAACTTTATATATAAATGTATATATAAACAAAATCATGTTAATATTATATATATATTTCAAATCCAAAAGACAATTATAAATTAATTTGTTTCTTATTAAGATTAAAAAAAGAAAAGAAAAGCTATGGAACTGGAAAGGAGGAGAGGGGTATCCATTATTTGTATGTAAAATGAATTTGAAAATTCTTAAATAAAATTTTTAAAACTAACACTTTGAACATATACAGTGAAAAAGACAAAAATTAAAATGGTTGGAAAAATGATAAGCATAATTTTGAAAGAAATTTATGCTAAAGTATACACATGTTGGAAAAGAAAGAAGACTTTTATTAATTATCAATGAAAACTACAAAAGAAGAATGTCTTAAACTCAAAAATTCAGGGGAATAGAAATTACATGCATACACATATACATTGCATGCACACAGACACAGACACAGACACAGACACACACACACACACACACACACACACACACACACACAATGGGAATCAGTTGAAATTGAAAACCAAATAACAAAAAAGTCAATGAAGCCAAAGCTGGTTGTTTTTGTAGAGTGATAAAAAGTAGAAAAAAAAATCCATCTTCTCATCTTAAAAATAAAGATAGGAACATAACTCACTAGGATGAGAAATGGACACAGAGACCTGTTATACATGCCCATGGAGTGAACAACTTCATCTCCACAATTTTATAGTCAAGTTAAAAGCACAAATTTCTTTAAACACAAGCATTTACAATGTTTTAATGGTTTTCCAATAGTACACCCTAGCCTACATCAAAATCAAAACTGGAGTTACACATAAATCCTGTCCATTGCATAAACAGGCAAATAGTAGGTATCAATTAATGTTCTCTTCCATTTTCAACTCCCCACGAATATGTTTGTGAGTGATCAGTGCAATCATCTACCCCACCTCAGGAGACTGAGAGAGTTGCTCCTACATAAACTTTAGACAATTACTATATCTTTAATGAATTATGTAGAATCTGGACTCCTCTGGGATGCAGAGCCTCTTGGGTTCAGAGATGGCTAGAAGGGAACATGTAAAAAGGAGTTGACTTCAGAGACTGTTATTTCTTGTGTTTCTAATAAGTAGAGGTGACAGGATTTGAAGCACAGCCCTCAATATACCTTCAAATATTCTAAAAAATTGTCAAGAGGTACCTTATTGTCCTACAACCTATGTATTTGGCATTTCCAATTTTGTGATAGTATTACTGGCAGTTTTCAGGTAACATTTTGTGTCATTTCTATACTTGCAGAATTTTGTCATACTGTAGAAATAGCCTGTTCCAGAGTTTCACTGGCAATAATTTTGATGATGATCAGGTTTATTATAATTACTTACAGGGTGATTCATTATCTCCTTTTCAACCTACCATGTCTTTAGAGGGCAGGGGCAATGCTTGAGTTTTTAAGTCTTATTTTAAAACACCTTTAGATTTGGAATATTAGTAAATTTTGAACAGATTCCCTGTCCGAAGGAGGTCAGAATTCTGTAACTGCAAGTAATGCATGTACTTCGTCCTTACTAAACATATTGACGAGAGTAGTGATATCACTAAGTGTCCATTTGTAAATTGAACATCTGCTTTAAAACTAGAGTCAGTGCTTTCTAGTTTTAGTGTTCAGAATTCCAGGGGAGTTGCATGTTTATTAACTGGGTAGAACCATTTCCTTGGGAAATTCTCATCTGCTATTCAGGTCAAAATTGAAGAAGTAAAGTTCACAGGTCAGAAGCAGCAAACTTCAAAGGTGATTTTTGCTTTGTAGTCTCTGTATGTAAGCCTACATGATGCATTTATTATGCCAATTATACTTTATCAATAAAAACTCAGGAGTCAGCTAAAAAGATAAGAACCTAAATGACCAGAGAAGCAGGCAAGAAGCAATCAAAGACTTTCTCACTCTATTCTTCCTCTAGCCAAAAGGCTGAGAATCTTTCTAAATCCCTCCCAGTTACTTCCTGTGTCTCTTTATACACATACTCAGTCTTCAAAAGCCTCTATGGCTAATTTCAGGTAGCTAGTAGCTAGCTCTGATTCAAGCTTAGCTTTATTGCCAGTTTAAGAAATGTAAGAATGTGATCAAAATATCCCCCAAAACACCTATGTAATACATGGGCCACACTCACTTACAGAATAAGAGTGGTACACGATTTCACCTATATCCCCTTCCCATTGTCACCAAACACAGCATTCAAGTGTTAAATTGTTGATGCAGCTGCACTAACGAGAATTAGCAAGATGAAGACTGCAGCAGATGGACTCAGATAATGACAGTGGAAGTATTTTCCACTCCCCACCCCCTTGTGTGTGTGTGTGTGTGTGTGTGTGTGTGTGTGTGTGTGTGTGTGTGTGTGTGTATGATTTATTTTCTTCTAATTTTTTTTCAGTAAGAGGTGAAACTCAAGGATTTGGGCACGCTAGAAACAGTAGTTCCACTGAACTAAATGCTCAGGTCCTGTCACTACATTTCTTTGCTTCTCCTTAACTTCTTTGCCAGCTTTGATAAAGACTAGGGTTTATTAGACAGACTTACCTAGAATAAGTCAAGGACCTGTTATAAGATACAGTCCACACATTTGGGAACATATAAGTCCAATAGAAGCAGACTGAAGTCCTTGAGAAGAATGGAAGTATAGTCTCAAATACAAGGCAGTTTGAATAAAGTTCATCAAGAGACTGTAGTTTTTCTGTTTCTTCCTCCAAATGCTCATATGAGATAATCATGTTATGAATGGTTAGGGTTATTTTACAATGACTTAATCTCAATTACTAATTTAAATGTTAAAAATAGTGTAAAATACCCTCACAGAAATATCCAAAACTATAATTTGACAAAAATTGCTATCAGAACTAGGCAAGTTCCTAACATAATTAACTAGATCAAGTAAAACTGATAGGTATAGATATCTGAAAATGAAGGCATGAAGATAATCATAACTGCTTCTTCACAAACTTCATCATATATATTTTCCTACAGTACTGTCAATGGATCATATGTATTGAAGCATAAAAATATGAGTCATTAGTATTATTTAAAAGAGTTTTTCATCTTACTACCCTAATACTCCCCATGAAAACACAGTTGCATCTGTAAACCTAATCACAGAGTATCTAATTTTCATGCTAAAAGTTTTAAGTTTAGTGTCTTTATATTTTCAGGAAAACGAGAGTAATTATTTAGATTGAATGTACATTTCTGTCTTATATTTAAAAGACTTTTTGTCGCAGCCTGTAGCATAGTCAGGAAATCTCTGTGACACTGAGTAACACCCACGCAAGATTGGCCTTGCTGCAGTATTAGGGCAGACATGGCTGTTACTATCTAAAGTAACAATCTGGTAAAAAGAGCTGTGAACCAGTGATCAGGACCATCAGTATTTGTGAGGTAAGTACAAGATGCTGGGAAACAATCATAAAAGGTCCTACTGTGTGTAAGGACATGAGGAGGTTTAACTTAGCACATAGCATGTTATATTGTGAAAACATATTAGGGACAAAATATTCCATAGAGGAAAGAAAGTATGTCATAGGAAACATGAGCATCAAACCAAAAGTGTTATTTGAAGTACGACATTGTATAATAAAAGGATGCAGGCACTGTGAATTCATGATAGGCTGTAGAGGTTGCTAAAATTTAAGTAAGGATCATTTGTGCACATGATAGGAATTTTGGCCTTAAGGACAAGATGGTCATTTGAGTAATAAATCAGGAATGAGAGGATTAAATATAATAAAGCCATTGTTATTTAAACATACTGAAGAAAATAGTGGTTAGACTTGGGATATGAAACATGAGTTGGAGTTTAATATTGACTTCAATATTTCAGGCAGGATATGATGGCATCCATTTCTAAGAATATTATTGGATGGTTTTCAATGCCTGGGTAAAAATAAAATGAAGATGAAAAAGTATGTGTTGTTCTAGATTGTAGTTCAAGGTAGAAAAAATGTAATAAAACTCATATAATAAATCCTGAATTTATATTTTCATATTATGAGAGAAAGAGATGTGGGAGATAGAAGCTTTTGGGAGAGAAAGGATTGATTATCTCTTGGGATGCATTGAGCTCCAGACACCTGTAGGGGGAAAGTCATAGTCAGCAATGCCATAGGAAATTATGTAGGTTAGAGAGACAGACACATCAGGCTTTTAATTGGCAATCTAACACGTTAAAGTATATGTGTTTGGGGGCTCATATGAAATGAAGAGGATTTGGTGTATAAAATAATTTAAGAAAATTCACAGCAAAAAACTACAATATGAAGGGAATTACAGTTGCCTGTGATACACACATAAAAGAGATATGTCAATATATTGTGTATATCTAAAGCAATTAGGAGTAATTAGACAATGCTATGTTGTTTTATCATGCTAAGGCAATATTGAGAAAAGCCATTCATGACTGTAATGACTGAACATACTTTAACATAGACATTGTAATAACTTTGATGAGAGCAAAATTAATTACTAAAGAACATTCAACATACCATACAATGTGCATATCAGAAACATGTCTATTTTTATATGGACACGAACTGGGATAATGTCAGCAGAGTATATAGAATTGGCTTAGCATGTCATCACTTACCAAGAACTACTGAAGAAATTAAAAGATTAAGGTTATTTCATGACATAGTGAAGCAAAAAATATAAAATTTACAGAACAAAAAATATTCTTTCTAAGGGAAAAGAGATTGAATAGTAGAGTTGATGTATCTTATACAGGTTCAACTATGATAGGAGTTTACAAAATTATTAATTATTTTTCTTAAAGTCATTGGAGGAGGCAGATCATGACTGGAAACAATAAAACTATTATCTCTCAGTTCCTCCTTCTTGGCCTGCCGATCCCTGAAGAGTACCTGCACCTGTTCTATTCACTGTTCCTGGCCATGTACCTCACCACTGTCCTGAGAAATCTCATTATCATCATCCTCATTCTATTGGACTCCAATCTCCACATACCCATGTACTTCTTTCTCAGCAATTTGTCCTTCTCTGACCTCTGCTTTTCCTCTGTCACAATGCCCAAATTGCTGCACAACATGCAGACCAAGGACCCATCTATCACCTATGCAGGTTGTCTGAAACAAATTTTCTTTTTAATTTTTTTTGGAGACATGGAGATCTTTCTTCTTGTGGTTATGGCCTATGATCGCTATGTGGCCATCTGCTTCCCCATTCATTACACCAGCATTATGAACATTAAGTTCTGTTCTTGTCTATTGCTGCCACTGTGGATGTTGGCCACATCGAATGCCATGATGCACACCCTGCTTGTGGCCAGATTGCCTTTTTGTGAGAGGAATGTGATCCCCCATTTTTTCTGTGACATATCTGCACTCCTGAAGCTGGCCTGCTCAGACACTTATGTTAATGAACTAATGATATTTATTGTGGGAGGGCCTATTATTATTGTACCATTTCTACTTATTGTTATGTCCTATGCAAGAATTATATCCTCCATTCTCAAAGTTTCTTCTACCCGAGGCATCTACAAGGTTTTCTCCACCTGTGGTTCCCACCTTTCTGTGGTGTCTCTATTCTATGGTACAATTATTGGTCTCTACTTTTGTCCATCAGCTAATAACTCTACCATAAAGGAGACTACCATGGCTATGATGTACACAGTGGTGACTCCCATGTTGAACCCCTTCATCTACAGCCTGAGGAACAGAGACATAAAGGGATCCCTGTTAAAAGTTATTTGCAATGAGAAAATCTATATGTAATGGTAGCACTAGGAATTTTTACCCAATTTTATGCGATAAACATAATGATGTTAATATTTTATGTTAGATATACCTTACCATATAATCTATATGAAGGGCATACTACATAAGTGTTCAATATATAAAAGAGAAGATGTAACAGATACTGGAGAGAAGCCCTATGGATGTAATTAGTGTTATAAAGCCTTTGCACAACATAGTCATCTTCAGTGGCATAAAAGAACACATACTGGAGAGAAACCATATGAGTGTAATTACTGTGGCAAAGTCATTTTATGTCAAAGTAGTCTTCAGTTGCATAGAGGAACACATACCTGAGAGAAACTGTATGAATATAATCAGTGTGGTAAAGCCTTTGTATGAGATAGTAGTCTTCGACGGCATAAAAGATCACATACTGAATAATGTCATCAGTGTGAAAAGGCTCTGTATACCCCAGTGATCTTCAAATGCCTAAAAGAACACATTTTTGTAGGCAATTAGTATGAATGCAATCAGTGTGGTAAAGTTTTGGCAATCACAAAAGTCTTCAAAGGCATAAAAGAACATATAGCAGAGAGAAATCCTATGAATGTAATCAATGTGTTAAAAGCTTTGCATATCAGAGTCATTCTTAAACACATAAAAACACATAATAAAAGCACAATGAATATGATCAATTTGGCACATATTTTGAATGTATCAATAATTTTCAAAATTATGAGAAAAACATGCTGGAAAGAAACCATATATATACATATATATATTTATATATATGTAATAAATTGGCCTGGAGTTGAGTAGAATTAGGCATCTCTTTCTATTTACCATTGTCATTCACAACTAATCATAGCAATTACTAAATTGTGGCTTGTATTTTGAAATATTTGAGGTAGATACTGAAGTGTGCTGTGTATGTGGCAAATCTACTTAGTGACACAATTTCATTATATGATCCTTATATCAGTTCTATGATTTTGTTCTCTTTCTATCGTATTGTCACTTAGTGAGAGGTATATTTACTCTCTAATGTATACAATGGTATCTCTATCATCTGTGTTGTCCATTGTTTATTGAAATATCATGTAGTATGTGATCATAATTTTTAAGTAATTTTTTCTGTAAATGGGTGGTAGTTTGTTGTAGTAGGATTATATTATTACATTGTAAATCATTGTTCTACCTACTAGCTTAATAAAGGTGCTGGTTTGCTGAAGGCAGACAGTATGTGTGGGCAGGGCTACCAGACTAAGAAAACTCTGAAAACAAGAAGAACAAAGAGATGCAAGAAGATGCAGAGGAAAGTAGCTGAGAAAAGGTACCAAGCCAAATTGGTGAATAAGATAAGAATCATAGGTTAGTTTAAGAGTAAAGAGTTAGTAAGTTATATGCTTGGGCTGTTGGTCAATCAGCATAAAATAAATATAAGCTTCTGTGTGTTATTTTGGGACTGCTGGTCCAATCTTGGGGTTAGTCTGGGCCAGAAACTTATTACTACAAGTTGTTGTTCTGATTTTTTCATATTTTCACAAACTCCCTTGATATTTTGTTGTTATTCAGCTTGGCTTGGATGTCAGTAGTGATTCATGGATACATTTGAACACATGACTCTCATGTTTCTACCTCCTGAGTTTAAGTATAAATGATAGACTTCAAAGTTTTCTGTTTGTCAACACAATTTACAATGTTCACATACTTGAGAATATAAGAATTATTAAATGTCTTGTGTAAATTCAAAAAGAAGATGTATAGTGGTAAAGTTAAAGTAGGAAAGATTGTATTTGATATCTAGTTATATCTCTCTCCTTACTTTGTATAAATGAACCTGGGAATACATAGCAGAAGAGGTATTATTTAATATAATCTCTATTCCTTATATTCTTAAACAACTGTAATATTTTATTATTTACTCAGATTTCTAGATCCACTGTTATATGAGCTACAATGTTTAAGTAATGTGTTTATGACACTTGATAACAATAAAATCTCTCGAAAATCCAGCTTCCTTGTAGTATTTTCTATGCATTCTACCACACTGATTTTGATATCACTTTTATATTAATTCCTCTTCATTATGTATATATCTTTGTTATCTTTCTTGACTACTCTTGACCCTAAATAATTTGGTTAATCATTTTGTACAACATTGTTATTTATGTCATTTTGCTCTCAATTTGATGTTGCCCAATAACCTGAACTATTCAATTTACTTCTCTAAGATGAGTGAAAGAAGAAAGAAATCTAGAAGCTTATAATGCTTTATATATGTTTTATTTTTTACTTTGTAAAATTTCTGTTTGTAGTAGATGGTTTTATTTTGACCTGTGATGACTCAAGGTGATATAAAAGGTTCTAGTTTACATATTTAAGATCACAAGGTTTAGTGACTTCCCATCTTACACTAAGGGCAATTATTAAGTGTGCATGAAATCATGCTACAATCTCAGTCTTTTCTTTTTTTTAACTTCAGAAAGAGAAATGTCTCTTTATTTTTTTTATATTCTTTGTCTCACTATTTTACGGAACAACATTGTTTCTTTGATTTTTTTTTTTTTTGAAATACAGTTCTATGCTCTTATGACAATGCCCCTAAAAACATCTCTTTCACATGAAGCCAATCCTGCCTCTAGGGCTTGCTCTTTCCTGGTGAATGTCACCACTTGGGCCTCTGTGTAAACATCAATAGGTACATTAATTCTTGAGTTCTTTCATTCTCATATATTGTTCTCTTTGTCCTTTATCTTATTTCTTAAATTATGTTGTTATTTCCTACCCAATGATTTACATAACCACTTCTCTGTACATACATATATTTAGAAAAGGATGTAATAGTTCATAGAATCTTAAATTGTATCCATAGAATCTCAATTGTTTCATTTTATTAAATATTGTTCTAAGAAATTTTATTGCTGCTTTTTTCCATGTAAAGTAGTATAAGCTGTTGCCATAGCTAAATTTTGATATTATTATAATATAACAGAATTATCAGGTAGACAATATGCAAATCACATCACTTTTCTCAACAGTAAAAAACAATTTTAAGAGACAGAAATAAATTCTCTATGTAATAGCAAATATATTGGGTGTAAGAGCTATAGGAAAGAAGCAAAAGCTCTGCTGAGCAATATAAAGGGTACCACAGTGCAAATATGTAGCCCAGAATTAAATCTATTTTAAAAGACTTAAGAAAATTTAAGTGATTTATAAATAATACTATTATATTAACCCAATACAATGTGATGAATACAATATATACCATAGAAGATGGACTCAGTCATGATGGAAGTGGTAAAAAGATAAAAAAGATAAAAGAAGTGGTTCCAGGACCTGGTGCTGTCTGTGGAGCATAGCCCCACACACTCTGTAGCAGACAGAGATAAACTCTGACTGCCAGGGTCCCCCCAGTTGCTGCTGAGGGAATTTGCACCACCACTGGCCTCCTACTAAGCTACTAAGCAAACAGAGAAGGACTGAGGATTCTGAAACACAGACTCAGATTCCGCCCAAAGGTGAGGTGGGTTAAGCAGGCCCAGTGCCTGAATCCCTGCCAGGGAAAATTGTGCTCTGGTTGGGTTCCAGTTTCGGGACCTGGTACTGTCTGGGGAGCGTGTCTCCACACACTCTGTAGCAGACAGAGATAAACTTTGGCTGTCAGGGTCCACACAGCTGCTGCTAAGGGAACTCGCATGGCCACCCCGCCTCCAACTGCTCAAACAAAGGATTGAAGACTTGAAATTCAGTCCCCTACCCAGAGCAGAGGTAGAGAATGAGCAGACTATTTGTTCAGAGGTGACAGGAGACACACAAGCCCGAGTGCCACAACTGACCAGGAGCCACCTAATCGTGAACCACTGAAGCCATGGGCAGACTCCAGTGCAAACATTTACATAGTAATATAAAGAACAACATAGTAAATCCAGAAGAAAATCGCAATCCTACGACTAAAAGATCTGAACTGAGCAATGAAGAAGAAAAAGAAAGAAGCAACACCAAAAATTCCTTTATGATGATCATCACACCTCTCAAAGAAGATATGAAAAATTGCCTTAAAGAAATAGAAGAAAATACAAACAAAAATTTGGAAGACATGAACAAATCTATGAAAGAAAACCAAGAAAAAGTAAGCCAAAAAAAAGAAAGAAACATGCCAGGAAATAAAAACTGAAATAGAAGCAATAAAAAAGGCACAAAATGAGGCAAAGATGGAAATAGAAAATCTGAAGAAAAAAGCTGGAACCACAGATACAAGCATTACAAACAGAGTTCAAGAGATGGAAGATAGAATCTCTGAAGTGGAAGACTCAGTAGCTCAAATAGATATATCAGTCAAAGAAAATACTAAAACCAAAAAGCCATAACTCAAAATGTTCAAGAAATCTGGGACACCATGAAAAGACCTAACATGAGAAAAATAGGAATAGAGGAAAGAGGAGAATACCAGCTCAAAGGCACAGATAATGTTTTCAATAAAATCAAAGAAGAAAACTTCCCTAACCTGAAGAAGGAAATGCCTATAAAGATACAAGAAGCTTACAGAACACCAAATAGATATGACCCCAAAAAAAGTCAGCGTGCCACATTATAATCAAGCCACAAAACATACAGAACAAAGAAAAAATTTTAAGAGCTGCAAAAGAAAAGGGCCAACTTACATATAAAGGCAGAAACATTAAAATAACACCTGACTATTCAATGGAAATGATGAAAGCTAAAAGGGCTTGGTAAGAAGTTATACAGACACTAAAGAGTATGGCTGCCAAACTAGAATACTATGCCCTGTCAAATTATCAATTACCATAGATGGAGTAAACAAGATATTTCATGACAAAATCAGACTAAAACAATATCTATCTACCAATCCAGCACTACAGAGAGTATTAGAGGGAAAACTCCAACCTAAGGACCCCAGATACACTCATGAAACCACAATCAATAATTCCACAGAAGAATACTCCAGAGAAAGGAAATACAAACAAGTTACCACCAAAAATGGCAGGAAATATCAATCAATGGTCACGAATTTCCCTTAATATCAATGGTCTCAACTCTCCTATAAAACATCACACACTAACAAGATGGATACAACAACAGAAGCCATCCTTCTGTTGCCTACAAGAAACACGCCTCAACCACAAAGACAAACACAGGCATAGAGTAAAGGGTTGGGAAAAGGTTTTTCAGTCAAATAGTCCTAAGAAAAAAGTGGGGGTTGCAATCCTAATATCTAACAAAGTAGACTTTAAGCTAAAAGCAATTAAAAGAGACTAAGATGGTCATTACTTATTCATCACAGGAAAAATTGGTCAGGAGAAGATTTCAATCCTGAATATTTATGCCCCTAATATAAGGGCACCTATTTATGTAAAAGAAACACTACTAAAGCTTGAGTCCCACATCAGTTCTTATACCCTAATAATGGGAGATTTCAATACTCCATTGTCAACCCTGGATAGATCAACCAGGCAGAGACTCAACAGAGAAATAAGGAGTCTAAAAGAAATTATAATGCAAATGGATTTAATAGATATCTACAGAAACTTCCACCAAAATGCAAAGGAATATACATATTTCTCAGCTCCTCATGGAACTTTCTCCAAAATTGACCACATTATTGGTCATAAAGCAAATATCAACAGATACAAAAAAATGGAAATAATCCCTTGTAACATAACGGTCCACCAGGGCTTAAATTAGAGTTTAACAACATCAAAAATCAAAGAAAGCCTACCAACTCATGGAAACTAAACATCACTCAGCTGAACCATCTCTGGGTCAAAGAAGAAATTAAGAAAGAAATCAAAGTCTTCCTAGAATTTAATGAAAATGAATCCACAATGTATCCAAACTTGTGGGACACAATAAAAGCAGTCTTAAGAGGAAAATTCATAGCACTAGATGCCTACATGAAAAACCTAGAGAAATCTCACATTAGATACCTAACAGCTCAGCTGAAAGACTTAGAACAATTAGAAGTTAACTCACCTAGAAGGAGTAGATGGCAGGAAATAATCAAACTTAGAGCCAAAAGTAATACAATGGAAACAAAAAGAACAATACAAAGAATCAATGATTCTAAGAGTTGGTTCTTTGAGAAAGTTAACAAGATAGATAAGCCCTTAGCCAAACTAATCAAAAAACAGAGAGAGAGTGTTCAAATCTACAAAATCAGAAATGAAAAGGGGGACATAACAACAGATCCCCAGGAAATCCAGAGAATTATCAGATCATACTTTGAAAATCTGTATTCCACAAAAATGGAAAACATAGAAGAAATGGACAGCTTTCTGGACAGGCACCATCTTCCAAAATTAAATGAAGATGAGATTAATTACCTAAACAGGCCTATAACCCTTAAGGAAATTGAAGCTGTCATTAAAAACCTCCCCCAAAATAAAAGTCCTGCCCAGATGGTTTCAGTGCTGAATTCTACCAGATATTCAAAGAAGAATTACTACCGTTACTCCTCAAACTATTTCACACAGTAGAAACTGAAGGAATATTGCCAAATTCCTTTTATGAAGCCACAATTACCCTAATACCCAAGCCACTCAAAGATACAACAAAGAAGGAGAACTACAGACCAATCTCCCTCATGAATATTGAAGCCTAAAATCTCAACAAAATTTTGGTAAACCGTATACAACAATGTATAAAAAATATCATCCACCTACGACCAAGTAGGCTTAATCCCAGAAATGCAGGACTGGTTTAACATACAAAAAACCATAAACATTATCCATCATATAAACAAACTAAAGGAACAAAACCACATGATCATATCCTTAGATGCTGAAAAAGCCTTTGACAAAATCCAACAGTCCTTTATTATTAAAGCCCAGGAAAGATTAGGAATACAGGGAGAATACCTAAATATAATAAAGATGATTTACAAGAAGTCAACAGCCAGTATCAAACATAATGGAGAAAAACTCAAAGCAATCCTACTAAAATCAGGAACTAGACAAGGATATTCTCTCTCCCCTTATCTATTCAATATAGTTCTCGAAGTTTTAGATAAAGCAATAAGAGAACGAAAGGAGACTAAGGGGAAACAAATTGGAAAAGAAGAAGTGAAGCTATCTCTATTTGCAGATGATATGATTGTATACATAAGTGACCCACAAAATTCTTCCAAGGAACTGCTACAGCTGATAAACACCTTCAGCAATGTAGCAGGATACAAGATTAACTCAAAGAAATCAGTAGCCTTTCTATACACTAAAGATAGAAGAACTGAAAAAGAAATAAGGGAAACATTACCCTTTATAATAATAGCTGCAAATAGTATTACATACTTTGGAGTAACTATAACCAAAGAAGTAACAGACCTATTTGACAAAAGTTTTAAATCACTGAAGAAAGAAATTGAAGAGGATATCAGAAAATGGAAAGCTCTATGGTCCTGGATAGGTAGGATCAACATAGTAAAAATGGCAATTCTACCAAAAGCAATCTACAGATTCATTGCACTGCCCAT
This sequence comes from Sigmodon hispidus, assembly GCA_004025045.1. Lineage (NCBI taxonomy): Eukaryota > Metazoa > Chordata > Mammalia > Rodentia > Cricetidae > Sigmodon > Sigmodon hispidus. Next base: position 25,532 of record PVIH01008128.1, read on the forward strand.
CAAAATCCCAACACAATATTTTTTGGACCTTGAAAGAACAATACTCAATTTCATTTGGAATAACAGGAAAGACAAGATTGCCAAAACAATTTTACTCAACGAAAGAACCTCAGGAGGTATCACCATCCCTGACTTCAAGTTCTACTATAGTGCTACAGTAATAAAAACAGCCTGGTACTGGCATAAAAACAGACTTGTGGATCAATGGAAGAGAATTGAGGATCCAGACATTAACCCAAAAACCTATGAACAAATGATCTTCGACAAAGAGGCCCAACATATTCAATGAACAAATGGTGTTGGCATAGCTGGATGGAAATGTGTAGAAAAATGCAAATAAATCTGAGCTGTCACCCTGCACAAAACTCAAATCCAAGTGGATCAAAGACCACAATATAAACCCAGCCACTTTAAACTTGATAGAAATGAAACTGTGAAATACACTTCTACAAATTGGCACAGGTGACTACTTCCTAAATATAACACCAGTGGCACAGAGGCTAAGACCAACAATCAATAAGTGGGATCTTTGAAGCTAGGAAGCTTCTGTAAAGCCAAGGACACTGTCAATAGGACAAAACAACAGCCTACAGAATAGGAAAAGATTTTCACCAACCCTACAAATGATAGAGGACTGATGTCTAAGATATATAAAGAACTCAAGAATCTAGAGCCCAAAACCTTGAATAATCCAATCAAAAAATGGGGTTCAGATCTAAAAAGGGAATTCTCAGCAGAAGAATTACAAATGGCTGAAAGGCACCTTAAAAAGTGCTCATCATCTTTAGCCATCAGGGAAATGCAAATCAACGCAACTTTGAGATACCACCTGACACCTGTTAGATTGGCTAAGATAAAAGATCCAGAGGACAGCCTATGCTGGAGAGGATGCAGAGCAAGGGGAACACTCCTCCATTGTTGGTGGGAGTGTAAGCTTGTTCAGCCACTTTGGAATGTAGTATGGAGTTTTCTCAGAAAATTGAGAATCAATCTCCCCAAGGACCCAGCAATACTACTTCTGGGTGTATACCTTAGAGATGTACAATCACACTCCAAAGGCATTAGCTCAACTATGTTCATAGCAGCGCTATTTGTAATAGCAAGAACCTGGAAACTACCTAGATGTCCCTCAACTGAAGAATGGATTAACAAACTGTGGTACATCTACACTCAGCAGTAAGAAAAAATGATATCCTAAAATTTGCAGGCAAATGGATGGACTTGGAGAATATCCTCCTGAGTGAGGTATCACAAACTCAGAAAGATAAGCAGGGGACGTACTCACTTATTAGTGGACTCTAAACAAACAAACAAACAAACAAGAAAATACAAAGCATGCCCAAGCTGCAAAACACAACCACTGAACAGCTTGGGATCAGAAACACCCTGGACTGACTCCTTGGATCCCACTCCCCCTAGAGTAACATCTGATTCACTTTTGAGGGAGGGGGGAGAAAACTGCATGTGCCAATAGTGGAGACTGAACTAAGCAATACTGGGTCAGTGGGACCATGGGACTTTCTGCTGCCTGCCCAGGGATGGGATGGGGAGTTGTGGAGAAGAAAGAATGACCTGATATGGTGGGAGGGGGAAGGGATATTGAATAAGGATATACAAGGATATAAAGTGTGACTTCTTTGTTAATAATAATAATAATAATAATAATAAAATACCCAAAAAAAGATAAAAGAAAAGGGTAACAATAAAGGATAACTGAAAACTTAACAAGAATATAGAAATCCAGCCAGTCATGATGAGTCATGCTTGTGATTCCAGCCTGCAAGAGGCTGAGGCAAAGCATCAATGCAAATGTGAGGATAAACCAGACTGCACAATGAGACTTGTGAATTGCAGAGATATTTACTTGCAATATATCATATAAAGGATTAATATTTAGTAAGGGGTTATATAAATACTCATTGATACAGATTCTTGGAGTATGGAAATATCTCACAATGGATGTTTTGATACACTTTCCAAGAATGCAGGAACAAACAGGAAGGAAAGTTAGGTTCCCTGGATCTCAATCAGTTCTGGCCATGCCCCATAGTGTTCGTGAACTCAGGAGCTATGCATCTAAGTTGCCCTAAGTGATGCCTGAATCCCACTACATCTTCCCCTTTTGTCTAACTGAGACAGTTCTAAACTCAGTATAAGAGTATATACAATAGGAATAATTATAAGTAATGTCTGGGGGAGGCAAAGACAATAAGGTCAAACTATAACTAACAAACAACAAACAAAATATATCTTAAATATCTATAATATTGGGAAATGGCAATGTTCAAGGATTATTTCAAAGCTATTTATCTTGAATAATAAGAATCCAATACTTGAATGCTCCTTGCTAAGATGTGAGATGACAGTAACCTTAACTATCTAGTCTTCAACCTCATCAAGACCTGAGAAGCAATATATATTACCTGAGTAAGTTCCTAGCACAAGAGAATAGCTTCCAGGATTTAGGAGAGAATAACAACAGCTTCCTGGACAATCACCCATCGCTTTTCTTCAAAGTTGGAGCATCCACGTTTTGGCCACAGGCCTATGATATTTGACAAATCTCTTAAGAAGCAAGGCATTTTTGGAGGAACCCTCTTATCTTGTTTATGCAGGTTTCAGCAGTCTCTATTCTTCATCCTGCTCATTCAAATTGGACAGCATGCATACTGACAGCAGGCAAGGCAAGGGCAGATCTTTGCCCAGCAGGTCATTGTTACCAAGGAAGTCAAACTCTTTGTGTAATGACCTTGATGCCCAAGACCATCTCGGAAAAGAATGCCAGGAGTTGTCATGTCTCTTATGGCTGAATTCTGAATAGCAAAACATTAAATGCCATATTCTCTAGGTCTATAAAGTGGTTGAAGACTCATGTCTATTTGATATATTCTATTGTATATCTGAGAAACCTAAACAACATGAGTTACATGGCATCCTAAGTAACCATGATCTGAAATTCTATCATTCTAAAGACTGAAGCTTACATTGTAAAAATAGGCAATCTATAAATAGGTGTACAGTTTCTGAATAATAACTTCAAGTATGACAATCATAAGCATTAACCAAAAGTACATGTATAGTGCAAAATAACATGGTCACTGTCTTCCCATAATTTACCAATTTTTTCATTAATTAAAGGTACAACAATTTCTGTTGGGTCCTTTCTTATCAACAGATGAAGTCTTAATATTCCTTTAAAAATCAAATCAGAAATCTTTTCCACATATGTTTTTAACATTTTACTTGGACTATGTGGCAGAAATATCCATTCTAATATAATATGTTCTTTTTGAATTATAACTCCTGTAGGAGAATGCTTAGAGGGTAAAATAGCTAGGATGCAATTTGGGTCTGGATTCACACAATTCACATGTGCTTCTTGTAATTGCTTTTCTACTAAAGCTTCATCAGAAAATTCTCTGGGACTATCTAAATCCTTATCACCATCTAAGATTTTAAGTAAGTTAACTAGGTCATGGTTTTTTATTTCAATAATGGCCTGTATATGAGAAATATATCCTACTAGTTTTTGGAAATTGTTAAGAGTTCTTAATCTATTTCTCCTGAGTTGTATCTTCTAGGGTATAATTTTCTGTAGACCTGTTCTATATCCTAAACAATTAATAGAATCTCCTCTTTGCATTTTTTGGGGTAACATGTAGTCCTCAATCAAGCAAAATTCTTTTTATTTCTTCAAATATTCTTTTTTTTGTTTTTTTGTTTGTTTGTTTTTTGTTTTTTGTTTTTTCCAATTATTATTATTATTATTATTATTATTAACAAAGAAGTCACACTTTCTAACCTTGTATATCCTTATTCAAGGTCCCTTCCCCCTCCCACACATCAGGTCATTCTTTCTTCTCCACAAATCCCCATCCCATCCCTGGGCAGGCAGCAGAAAGTCCCATGGTCCCACTGACCCAATATTGCTTAGTTCAGTCTCCACTCCTGGCAGATGCAGTTTTCTTCCCCCTCCCTCAAGAGTGAGTCAGGTGTTCCTCTAGGGGGAGTGGGATCCAAGGAGTCAGTCCAGGGTGTTTCTGATCCCAAGCTGTTCAGTGATTGTGGTTTGTAGCTTGGACATGCTTTGCTTTTTTCTTGTTTGTTTGTTTGTTTGTTTGTTTGTTTGTTTAGAGTCCACTAATGAGTGAGTACATCCCCTGCTTATCTTTCTGAGTTTGTGATACCTCACTCAGTAGGATATACTCCAAATCCATCCATTTGCCTGCAAATTTTAAGATATCATTTTTTCTTACTGCTGAGTAGTACTCCATTGTGTAGATGTACCACAGTTTGTTAATCCATTCTTCAGTTGAGGGACATCTAGGTTGTTTCCAGGTTCTTGCTATTACAAATAACGCTGCTATCAACATAGTTGAGCTAATGCCTTTGGAGTGTGATTGTACATCTTTAAGGTATACACCCAGAAGTAGTATTGCTGGGTCCTTGGGGAGATTGATTCTCAATTTTCTGAGAAACTGCCATACTGCATTCCAAAGTGGCTGGACAAGCTTACACTCCCACCAACAATGGAGGAGTGTTGCCCTTGCTCCGCATTCTCTCCAGCATAGGCTGTCCTCTGTGTTTTTTATCTTAGCCAATCTAACAGGTGTCAGACTCCCAAAACCTTGAATAACCCAATCAAAAAATGGGCTTCAGATCTAAAAAGGGAATTCTCAGAAGAATTACGAATGGCTGAAAGGCACCTGAAAAAGTGCTCAAACATTCTTTCTAATGTATGCATATTTGGGTCTGCCAACAAGATATCATCCATATAATGGTAAATGACTGTTTGTGTGAATTGTTTAATGTATTACTTCTAATGGCTATTGTTCAAAATATTGGCATAAGGTGGGACTATTTAACATTCCTTGTGGAAGGACCTTCCACTGATATCTTTTTACTAGATATGAGTTATTAAATGTGGACTCTGTAAAGGAAAATTTTTCTTTGTCCTGTTCTTGTAGAGGTATGATTAAAAAAAAAACATTCCTTCAAATCAATAACTATAATAGGCCATCCCTTAGGTAACAGGGAAGGCAAGGGAATAATGGATTGTAAAGAGACCATTGGTTGAATCACCTTCTTTATTGTTCTAAGATATGTCACCATTCTCCACTTTCTAGATGTCTTTTTGACAACAAATACAGGAAAATTCCATAGGGTGGTTGATTCTTCAATATGCTCAGTGTGTAACTGATCCTGTACCAGCTGTTCTAAAGCCTGAAGTTTCTCTTTTGTTAAAGGTCATTGCTGAACTCAAATAGGCTTTTTTGATAACCATTTTAAAGATAGTTCTGTGAGTGTCTTTACAAGTTCAGCAGCTACAGAGATATGTTTTTGCACAACCTAAATGGCTGGTGACTGTTTTTTACACTACCTTAAAACATTGCTTTCATAAACAAATTGAGTCTCTGGTTGATATCTGAGCCTGGAGGGATTTTAATCTGAGTATTCCATTGTTGTAGAAGGTCACAACCCCATAGATTCATTGCTTTATTAGCCATATATGTCTTCAAACTTCCTTTCTGCCCATCTGGTCCTATACATTCAAGCCATCTTATACTTTGTTTTACCTGAGACATTGTTCTAATGCCTAGAAATTGAATAACCACCTCCTTTACAGGCCATCTTGGATACCAAAATTGTGGGGTTATGATTGAAACATCTGCCTTGGATATAAATAATATCTATTCATATTTTGGTCTTTATTTATTTATGAAAGTCTTCCAGAATATTCCTTTTGTGTTTTTTCTTGAAAATTTTGATTCCTCCCCTGAGGAATAAAGTTGTTCTATTATCCCGTATTGTATGGTTTTCTACATTAGGCATTGAATTTTCTACTCATCCTGAGGAGGTTGTTCCTCCACTGTGAATGGATATAATTGAACCCTCCTTGATTTTGAGATCTGATTTTGGGGGGCCACCTGGGAGAGGCCCCAAGAGGTGTTTCACAATGGTAAAGGGTTGCCTTGCTTTTCTTTTGTATATCTACACTCTTTAGTCCAATGTCAACCTTTGCCAGATCTTCTGCATAACCCAGAAGGTATAAACCTTCTGTTTGAATCATTCCAAAGTGTGACATTATACCCAGAAATGCCTTGCATACAATTCCTTCTTATATGGTCTGGTTTACCAAAATTAAAGCAATTGATACCTTAATTCCTTACCTCACATTGGAAATGGCTTGGTCTACCCAATTTTCTTCATTATAATGGAGAGATACAGCATTGATTGCATACTGAACCCATTCCTCTATGGGTGCAGATCTAATCTTTAGCAGCATAAACAATCTCTTACATTCCAGGCTAACATGGTCAAAAGCCAAAGAAAGTATTAATTGCTTCCTAACTTCTGGATCTGATACTGCTTTATGTATAGCCTTGAACAATCTCTGCAGGAAGTCAGTATAAGGTTCTTGTAAGCCTTGCCTGACTTTGGTGTATGGATTGTTTTTTTTGTCCTGTGTCTAAAAATCTTTTCTCAAGCATTCAATGCTTCAGTATGGCATAACAGCAATGTATGTTCATCATAAGTAGTCTGAACCTTCACATGAGCAAATGAGCCTTTACCAAGGATTTGGCCTTGAGAAATGTCAAAGCCCATGACATTTCCATGAAGTTTTATGGCCCTATCTTCTTCACTAAGCCGATTTCTTCATTGTAAATGTTGGCTATAGTCCAATATGGCTGCTGTTAACTGCATCCAATCATTAGGAGTTATTCTATTTTTTTTGTTGATTATGTATTTAGTATTTATTTTACATAAACAGAGTAGATTCTATGGAGTAATATGGCTTACTTGATGTCCTTTATATCTTTCATATGGATTGACTCATAATTGGACTTCATGAATTCTGGAAGTTTGCCATATGTATTCTTTTTCTGAATTGTAACTGGAAATATTACTGAAGTGGAAATGGGAGAATTCCTTTCGTGTTCACTACTATAGGCAGAACATCCCCATTACCTTAACATTTCATTGAAAATTGTCCTGAATTGTTCTGGGTTGACAGTGTCTTAATATCCTTCTCCATTATTGCAAAACAATCCGCCCATTCTTGAAGATTAGAAACCATCATTTTTTTTACGGTCTGAGTCTCTTGAACAGTCAATCTTTCTAATGACATCATAGAATCAGCAATTTTTTCTATTGTGATCATTAACATATGATTCAAGGGAATTAACTTTTTATTCTTATCATTAACATAAAGTTGACATTTCTACAATGGCAATCAAATAAGGACCAAATACATAAAATGTATTATTCTCATTTAATGAGACATTATTCAGCAACAGAAATGAATGACTTGCCACTGTGTGGAGGTTCTCTGAAAAATGAAGGCAAATGTAAAAACTGGATACATGACTGAAATAGGGTTAGGGTTAGGCTGTCATCTGTGTTTTTAATCTTAGACATTCTGACAGGTATGTCAAAGTTATTTTGATTTGCATTTCTCTGATGGCTAAAGATGTTGACCACTTTTTCATGTGCCTTTCAGCCATTTGTAATTCTTCTGCTGAGAATTCCCTTTTTAGTTCTGAACCCCATTTTTTAACTGGGTTGTTAAGGGTTTTGGACTCTAGTTTCCTGAGTTCTCTATGTATTTTAGAGGTCAATCCTCTGTCACTTGTAGGGTTGGTAAAAATCTTTTTTTCATTCTATAGGCAGTTGTTTTGTCTTATTTACTGTGTCCTTGGCCTTACAGAAGCCTCTCAGTTTCAGGAAGTCACATTTATTGATTGTTGTTCTTAATGTCTGTGCTACTGGTGTTATACTTAAGAAGTGGTCACCTGTGCCAATGCATTGGAAGGTATTTCCCATTTTCTTTTCTATCAATTTCAGTGTAGCTGGGTTATGTTGAGGTCTTTGATCCACTTGGATTTAAGTTTTGTGCAAGGTGATGGGTTTGGATCTATTTTCATTTTTCTCCACACTACCATCGAGTTATGGAAACACAATTTGTTGAAGATATTTTCTTTTTTTCATTGGATATCTTTGGCCTCTTTGTCAAAAATCAGGTATTCATAGGTGTGTGGGTTAATGTCTGGGTCTTCAATTCGATTCCATTAATCCACAAGTCTGTTTCTATGCCAGTACCAAGCTGTTTTTTATTACTGTAACTCTATAGTATAATTTGGAGTCAGGAATAGTAATGCTTCCTGAGGTTGTTTTGTTGAGCCAAATTGCTTTGGCAATCCTGGCTTTCTTGTTATTTGAAAGGAAATGGAATATTGTTCCTTCAAGGTTTGTAAAAAATTGTGTTGGGATTTTGATGGTAATTGCATTGAATCTGTAGATTGCTTTTTGTAAGATTGCCATTTTCACTGTGTTGATCATACCTATCCAGGAACATGGCAGATCTTTCCATTTTCTGATATCCTCTTCAATTTCTTTCTTCAGTGATTTAAAGTTTTTGTCGAATACATCTGTTTCCTCTTTGGTTATAGTTACTCCAAGGTATTTAATACTATTTACAACTATTATAAATGATGATGTTTGCCTTATTTCTTTTTCAGCTCTTCTATCTTTAGTGTATAGGAGGGCTACTGATTTCTTTGAGTTACTCTTGTACCCTGCTACAATGTTGAAGGTGTTTATCAATTGTAGAAGTTGTCTGGTAGAATTTTGTGGTTAACTTATGTATACAATTATATCATCTGCAAATAAAAAAGTCATTCACCATGATCAAGAAGGCTTTATCCCAGAAACGCAGAGATGGTTCAACATATGGAAAACTGTAAATGTCATCCATCATATAAACAAATTGAAAGGAAAAGAAACACATGTTCATCTCCTTAGACACTGAAAAAGCCTTTGACAAAATCCAACACTCCTTTATGATAATAGTCCTTGAAAGATCAGGAATGCAGGGAAAAAGCTAACCATAATAAAGGCAGTTTATAAAAAGACAACAGCCAACATCAAACTAAATAAAGACAAACTCAAAGCAATCCTACTAAAATCAGGAACTAGACAAGGATGTCCCTCTCCCTTTATCTATTCAACAAAGTTTTAGCTAAAGCAATAAGAGAATGAAAGGAGATTAAGGGGATACAAATTGGAAAAGAACAAGTGAAACTATTTCTATTTCTTTTTTTAAGGACTTTATCTTTTTTCCTTTCTTATTTTCTCTCTCAAGCCCATGTATATTTTAAACATACCCTAAATGATTTACAGGTTTTTTTAATCTGTCTTTTCTGTATATCTCTTATCTTTTCTGTTTCTGTTCATACCTTTGCTTGGCTAGGTCGGCTAACCCACCTAGCTCTGTTTTTCTCAATTTCTGACCACATAGTTAATATGCCAAGGATTGACTAAGGATTAAAGCCTTCACTAAGATGGCTAACTCTACCTAGCTCCCTTTATTTCTTTCTGTTTCTGAACACACCCTTAATCTACCAAGATGTGACTAAGGATTAAAGGTTGAGCTAGAGTGGCTCAGCTCTTAGTCTAGCTTTATAGAGTTTAGCTTTTTAGCCAAGATACTGGTAGGACCCACAATTACCACTCTAGGGAATTTTAGGAGCCATATAATCACCCAGTAAAGCACTGCTGTATACTGCTCATGAACTCCATTTAAGTGTTTGGCAGCAGGGTATCTTCTTAAAAGACTCAAGTATTTTTCCTCTAAGGCTTAATCAGGGAAATCTCACTTTAAAAAGTCACACATCTGCTTGCCTCCAGCAAACAGAACTGATCCAAGAAAACACTACCACTAAGAAGCCATCTTTGACTCTGATCCATTTGCCGGGGAGAACAGAAACCTTAAATCCACCATATGAAGCTTGTTTCTTATACAGAGTCTTCTCTGAGATTGGAAGCCAACCTTTGTGCAGTTTAAATTGCATACACCAAACACACCATTTTATAATTTAATCCCATAAACCACTCAGTCTTGTTACTATTGCTCATTTGTGAGGCATAACTCAGAAGCTTCTTTTTAGCTCCATTTCTGTGCTCTAAAACTGTTTTTAATCTTTCTCAAGCTTTATGTGGGTGTGTATTACACATGCTGGTCACCATTTGCTGTATTATGCTTCTGCCCAGTCTTTTGGGCCTAGCTTCAAGGTTAAGACCCACAGAAACACATGCAGTCCCACAGAAACACACAGACGCTTTCATTAATTTTCTGCTGATTAACCTAGGGCTCAGGCATATAGCTTGCTAACTCTTTACCCTTAAACTAAGCCATTATTCTTATCCTGTTTGGCTGTGCAGCTCAGTACCTTTTCTTAGAGCAGCATTTCAGCTTCTTTCCTCTGCATCATCTCCCAACATCTCGGCAGAATCTGTGCCTGACCTTCCTATACCCAGAGTCAGTCTGGTAGCTCTGTCCACACTTCCTCTCTGACTTCAGCCAATCAGAATTTTTATTAAACCAGTAAGTGGGACAATTATTTACAACATTACCAGCATAATCCCACTACAGATAGAAGTATCTTAATCATTTTTTGACATGTACTATTTAAAAGGTTTTTATATACCAATCACACTTCTTCTCCTTTACTTACTTCCTCCCACTCATCCCCTGGCTTCCTTCTGCCTCACCTTACCATCTACCTCACAAAAAAGATAAGGCTTCCCATGGGGAGTGAACAAAGTTTGGGTGATCAGGTTTAGGCATGGCCCGGCCCCCCCTCCTATATCAAAACTGAGCAAGATATCCCTCTATAGGGAATGGGTTCCAAAAAGCCAGTTCATGAACTAAGAATGAATCTAGGGGCCTCACCAAATGCTTAAGCCACACAACTGTCATCTGTATTCAGAGAGCCTAGTTCAGGTCCATGCAGGTTCCCCAGGTGTCAATCCAGAGTCACTGAGCTCCTAGTAGCTCTGATAAGCTGTCTCTGTGAGTTTCTCATCCTAATCTTAAAAGCTTTGGTCATATAATCCCTCCTCTTCTCTTTAACTGGACTCCAAGACATGGCCCAGAGCTTATTTGGCCCACAGAAGCTCTTATAAAGAAAAACATTTTGTTATGGAATATTATTTTAAGATTTCTTATTTTTGTTTATACTGTGAAACATTTGTTTAATGATGCAAGAATGTGTTGCATTCTTTTATGTTGCATTTGTTTAACTCTGTGAAGCTGTATTACTTTGTCTGTCTAAAATACCTAATGGTCTAATAAAAAGCTGAACAGCCAATAGAGAAGTAGGAAAAAGCATAAGTAGGACTTGCAGTCAGGGAGAATAAATAGAAGGAGAAATCTTAGTTGAAAAGAAGAAAGATCAGAGGATAAAGAGAGGATGATGCTAGGGGCCAGCCACACAGCCACATAGCTAGACACATATTAACAGAAAGATATATATTTATATATATATATGTACATATATATATATATATATATATTTCTACATATATATAAATATATAGAGAAAGGAAAAAGCCCAAAGGCAAAAGGTAGATAGGATAATTTAAAGTTAAGAAAAGGTGGCAAGAAACAAGCCATCTAAGGCCAGGCATCCAGGCATTTCTAATTAAGAACAAGCCCTCATGTGTGTGTGTGTGGTTTTTTTTTTTTGTTGTTGTTTTTGTTTTTTTTGATATCTGAGTGGCAGTCCCCATAGAAGAACAAAAACAACCAACAACATCATTTAATTGAGGCTGGATTGCAAGTTCAGAGATTTACTCCTTTATTATCATGGTGAAAACCATGGTGGTGTACAGACAGACATGACGCTGAATAAAATACAGGCAACAGAAGAGAATACCACACTGGGCTTATCTCGAACATAAGAGACCCCAAAGCCCTCAACAGTGACACACTTCCTCCAGCAAGGCCTCATCTCCTACTAGTGCCACTATCAATTGGCCACATGTGTCTATGGGGGACATTCCTATTGAAACCACCACAAATACAGTCATAAATAGCATCTTATAAGAACCATCCCTCTCCTAATGTTCAGAGAGTATCATGGAAGAAGAGGTAGAATAATTGAAAGAGCCAGAGGTTGGGGAGAAGGATGTTAAGATGCTGACTTCTGACAATGACATTGTTGCAAATAGAGCCTTACAGCAATTGCTGTAACTTGCATAAAACATGCACAATAGCCTTCAGTGGGCTTCTCACAGAGTTGTGGGCTAGGATGTTATAATTATATTTTAAATGAAAAATATTAGCATGGAAGAGTCTCCAAATACCCCATACATGGCTGAAGAGCTCATGTCAATTGATGGCTGCTAGAGGGCTAAAGTTGCATTTCTTTGGGAACTGATCTGTTGTAGGTTGTCTACATGCTAGTTAATAAGCAAACAGCCATGTATATCTGGGAAGCACTATTTAGAATCTGGGTTATATACAAGAAGAAGAAATAACCCATATTTGTAAGAGAGAGGTATGGGAAAGAAGACCAGAAGAACTTGAAGGAAGGCTATTGAGAAAGATGCATTAGGTACATCTAAAAAATTTGCAAGTAAAAAAGATAAATACTTAAAAATAAGACATCATTTTAATTTACAGAAAACTCAGAAGCTTTAAATGTTTTCAAGTTTACAATTGTATGTTAATATGTATATGTATACAAACAAGCAAAGCATTTGTTACAATATTATCCACACAATAGATAGGTTCTGACTAAATTAAAAACAATCGTACATCCCATGAATGTCATTTTAAGAGTATTTATTAGTGTTTATGTAGTAGATTTTATCATATTTTGTACGTTGAGATGCTTTGATCTTATTTAACCTACAATTTCTCAATCGTCTCTTATTTATCTATTTATATCTCTCTCTGTCTCTTCCATCACTATGTTTTTTTCTATTCTTAATAACTATAGGTCAATATCTTGCTTTATTCTTATTCCACACTCAAGAGGAAACAAATGATGCTCATCTTACCGTGTCTATTATGTTTGGTATAATAGGACCATCCTAACTCCATCTCTAAAATAGTATAATGGCACTTTAATTTTAAACTACAGAATAAGAATTTATAACTTGTGTGTACCAAACATTTTTTATTCACTGATTGCTAATGAGCACTTAAATAATCCCATGAATTGAGTAGTAACAGTAATGCCACAAGAAGTATGTGTATATGAGTTTCTACATCATCTGCTGCTTTGTATTCCTTTAAAATTTTACTTAGTCATACAATAGAAAAATCATTTTTGTTTAACTATTTCTTGAATTTTTTAATATGCTCTGGTCAAAAGTTACCAACATAAGTCTTAACAATAAAATACTGTTTGAAGAGACTATGGGAGAAAATTTTCATAGCAATAATTTAAACATTGAGCTTTTAGACTTATTTCTGAAACATAGTAAAAGAAAAAAACAAGATGAGGAGCCTGGGAAGATGGATATGTTGGGAAATTATTACCATGAAAACATGAGGCTCTGAATTTAGTCCCTGCTAACCACATACAAAAAAAGTACATATGATGCTACAAAACTTTAATAATATTGAGTGAGTTGAGAAAATAGGATCCTGAGGTAATAGTTATACTTTATGAGTTCCACCCTAGTGAGAAGTTGGACAGCATCTGAGGAATGAACTCCAGATTCTCCTACTGGTCTCTACATGACTAAACTAACGTCCATTTTCATATACATACACATACTAAAATTGAACTACATGAAAATCATAACTCTGAACAGGCAAAAGAGCAGTGTGAAGCCTTAAAATATTGACTGGAAAAAAATCAGACTAAGACAAAACAAAACAAGACAAAAATTATAGACCAATCTTAATGGGGCATTTTGGGAACTAGCACTCAGTATTGGAAAGTACAATGCAAGATGTCAGGGGGAAAAGCAGTTAGTATACATATCCCATGTGAAATTTGTGAACCACAGCAATGACCAACATGGGAAAAAAATAACCAGTGGTACAATAGTAACACTTTTATTTGAGAGTGACCAATAGCTGCCTAATTGCACTTAACATTCCAATCAATAGGAAAAAATTCATGCATAGTGCTGCAAACCTAGCCAGCCATAGGCCCTAGAGGAGAGCCTACTACTGCCATTTGCCTAAATTAATAGCTTCTATTTATATTCTAAATACTTATCTTTATGCCTCTATAAGTGTAGATTACACACCCATCAAAGAACCTTTTCTTTTCTTTTTTCAGTTAATAAAAATTATTACAGATATGCACAACTGGCCAAAAAATACCATGTGACTAGTCCTAGCCATTGGAGGGAAGCATAAATTTCTTTTTATTAATTTGTCTGTCAAGTGCCATTAGGCAACTGTTGGTTACTCCCAAGATTAAAGTGGCACCATTGCATCACTCAGGATACCTTCCCATGGTATTAATTATTGTGGTTCATAAACTGTACACCAGGGATAGGACTATTGATTGTTTTCCTGCTTTCATCTTGCATCGGTTTTTACAGCTGATGAAGACTATTACAAAGATCCACATGGTCAAAAGGCAGAGAACGCCTGACTGGGGCATGTCCAAAGATCTATAATTAAAGCTAAGGCACCATCTTGGAAGAGGGGGGAAAATAATTATAAAAACTAAAAATGAAGTACCTTGCTGCAAGATAGAGACTTCTATAAATGACAGGAAATTACCAACCATGAACTCTCAACTCCTTGATTAATTTAAAATACAATAGAAACTATGTTAGTTTCAGAAAATGGCAACAAAAGGTTGCAGTGAGAGGGAGAATCAGTTTTCTCCAGGATATAGTCCCCTGATAGATTATACAATGTCAAGTGTTCACCAAGAAACATATGTACATACTAGAAACCCTAAATAAATTCAGTATAATGTGTGTGTGAAACAATAATAATTAAAGAAGGATTGGTTATAAATTTGAAAGACAATAGAAGGAACATAGAATAATTTAAAGATATTATTATAACTGATTTCTTATTATATTTCAGAGTTAATTTAGCAATGACAGCATCAGTGGATCAGAACAAAGATCTGTGTGTAAATCCGTGAAGCTACAGCCACTTTACATTGCCAAAGTTTCCAAAAATGTTCACTGGAGAGAGAAACGTCTGTAACAAATTGTATTGAGAAATAAGACATCTACATGGGGAAAAATTAAATTTGCTCCCATTTCTCAATTTTCACAAAAATGAACTTCAAATGTTTAAAGACCTGAGCAGTAGGTCTGAAACTCTGAAAGGGTTTTGTCAGATGACAGAGCAGAAAAAACAGTTCAAGAAGATACAACAGGTAAGGAGCTTCTGAAGGAGAATCCAGTTGCTCAGTAAATCATGACAACAATCAACATAATAATCAGAAGTTAAAAAAATTCAGCAAAACAAAGGAATTTAGTGAGGGAAACAGCCCTCAGAGTGTGTGAGAAATATTTTGTCAGGTGCACCAAAGGTTAAAATTCAAAATAAAAAAAGAACTCAAAAATCCTAAGAATAAAGGAACAAGATACTCAATATAAATAGGCAAAGAAAACTACAGAGGAAGTACTCAAAAGAAGATATGCAAATTGACAATAGACATATTTTAAAATATTCAATATTCTTCACCACTAGGGCAATCAAACAAAAATTATCTTGATATCTCATTTCACTTCAATAAAAAAGACGATCATTACCAAAACAAATGTCACCAAACAATATCAAGGAGCCGCATAGTGTAATCAGTTGTAGCTGATATTTAGATGAGTACGTGCTTTTCTTACTAAAACCAAAAATACACTTAGTATATTCCCTAGGACTCCTGACCACATGCCACAAGTACTCACATCATCTCCGGGGTACTTGCATGCCCATGTTTATTCACGATATGCTAACTGTAACAAGGAAATCAAATAAACTTACACAAGTGAAAATCAGAGCTTATATACAATGGATTTAATTCAAGTGCAGGGGTTGTCTTGTAGATGTGTCTATGGGGCCATTACCTGGGGGAGTGAAGTCATGGATGATAGAGAAGAACCTATAACCACTACTTTACAAAATGAGCATAATTCAAAACACTAACTTGAAAAAAAGGATTCTCTAAAATTTTATATACATGTTTTGCCTATACATATGTATAAACTGCAACACATGAAGGTCTAGTGTACACAGAGGAGAGAAGTGGGTATGAATCTCCCAGAATTAGAATTGCAAATGGTTGTGAGCTGTTCCAGATGGTACTGGAAAGGGAATCTGTATCTTCTGCAGGAGCAGGAAGTATTCTTAACTACTGAGCCATCACTATAGCTCCATTAATAATTGTTATTTATTTTCATTTATATAGGATTATGTATAAAAGAAAGAACACTAAAAAATTGCTTATGATAAGGAAAAATGGAGGACTTAAGGAAGAGAAATATAAAAGGACAACAGAATACATATACTACAAAAGTGGAAAAGAGAATATTAAATCGCAGCAGCATTGGAGCGGAGATGGGGATAAAGAGATGGGGAAAGAAAGGCATTAAACAGAGGATGAAGAAAATCAAGTATAATAAGAATGTCAACAGAAATCCAACTACCATATTATCTAATTTAAATAAAAGTTTTAATTCACAATATATTAAAAATTAAAAGGGTAAAGTAATCTTTTAATGCAGAAATATCATAATATGACCAGGAGCATACCTTGTATAATTAATTAAAATAAATTATTGAGACCCTGAAGCCTCCTGGTCCAGGGCTGACAAAGAGGTGAATGCCACCCCAGATCTCCAGTGTAAGCAGAGACCATGGTATCTGAAACCCAACCCAGGGACAGAGCCCCCAGCACCACAATCACACTCAGCTCTGCCCTAAACCAAAGAAAACTGGGAGAGCTCCCCCAAACCCAATACCCAGCAAAACACTGCTGAAGAGACATCTCACAGGCAAAACCCATCCCAAACTGCATCATCACACTCCAACAACTGAAGACCCCACAGCCCACTGGTCTGCAGGCAACTAAGAGCCAACTAAGAGTCAACTAAGAATGACTCTTGCTACATTTGGAGACACATAGCTCCTTGGCCTACAGTCAACTAAGAGCAACCTCTGCAATTACTGGAGACACACAGCCCATAGGCTCACAACTAAGAGTTGACTAAAAGCTGATGAGGAGTGAACCAAAAAAAGCAATGGGCTGATGCCAGTGCAAGAATATATATAACAATATAAAGAACAACAAAATATCACCAGAAGAAGCTGGTGGTTCTACAATATCAAGACCTGAGCATGACAATGAAGAGGAAATAGGAGGAAATAACTTTAAAAACATTATGAATGTAATAAAAGCTTTAAAAGAGAATTTTAAAAACTCCCTTAAAGAAAAAGAAAAAAATAAAATCAAAAAATTGAAAGAGATTAACAAATACTTGAAAGAAAATTAAAAAAAAACCAAGAAAAAGAAACAGATGAAAGAAATATTTTGGGAATTAAAAATTAAAATAAAAGCAATGAAGAAGGCACAAATAGAAAACCTAAAGAAACAAAGCAGAACTACAGATGTAAGAGCATAACCAAAAAATAAAAGAAATGGAAGAGAGAATCTCTGGAGTGTTAGATTCAAGAGTGGAAAGATATGTCAGTTAAAAAAAAAAACACTAAAACCAAAAAAGTCATAACAAAAAAAAGTTCAGGAAATTTGGAACAACATGCAAAGAATAAGCCTACAGATTCTATGCAATACCCATCAAAAGCACAACACAATCTTTATAGACTTTTAAAGGACAATACTCAACTTCATATGAAATAACAGTAAGCTCTAGATTGCTAAAACATTTCTACTTCGTAAAAGAACTTCAGGAGGCAGCACTATTTCTGACTTCAAGCTACACTTTCGAGCTACAGTAATAAAAAAAATCAGCCTGGTACAGGCATAAAAACTGACTTGTGGATCAATGTAATTAAATCTAAGACCCCAATACTGACCTACACACCTATAAACACCTGAATTTTGCCAAAGGGGCCAAAACTATCCAATGGAAAGGAGATAGTATCTACAGCAAATGGTATTGGCATGACCAGATGGAGGTAAGTAGAAGAATGCAAACACATCCAAGCCTATCACCTTGCACAAAACTCAAATCCAAGTCGATCAAAGACCTCAACATAAACCCAGTCACATTGAACTTGATAGAAAAGAAAGTGGGAAATACCTTCCAATGCATTGGCACAAGTGACCACTTCCTAAATATAACACCAGTAGCACAGACACTAAGAACAATAATCAATAAGTGGGACCTCCTAAAACTGAGAAGCTTCTGTAAGGTAAAAGACACAGTCAATAAGACAAAATGACAGCCTACAGAATGGGAAAAGGTCTTCACCAACCCTATATCTGACAGAGGACTTACCTCTAAAATATATAGAAAACTCAAGAAAAAAAGTCCGTAAACCTAGATAACTCAATTAAAAATGGGGTCCAGAGCTATAATGGGAATTCGCAGCAAAAAAATTATAAATGGCTGAAAGGTACTTAAAAATTGCAAATCAAAACAACTTTGCAATACCACCTTATACCTGTCAGAATAGCTATGATCAAAGACACAGATGACAGCCTATTCTGGAGTGTATGTTGAGCCATGGGAATACTCCTCCATTGTTGGTTTGAGTGTAATCTTGTAAAGCGAATATGTAATGCAGTATGGTGGTTCCTTAGAAAACTGGGAATCAACCTTCCCAAGGATCCAGCAATACCACTATTGGGGATATAACCAAAGGATGCACATTTGTATTTTAAAGGCATTCACTCAACTATGTTCATAGCAGCATCATTCATAATAGCAAGAACCTGGAAACCACCTAGATGTCCCTCAGCTGAAGAATGGATTGACAAACTGTGGTTCATCTACACAATGGAGTACTACTCAGAAATAAAAAATAAATGACATCCTAAAATGTGCAGACAACCGGGACCCCAGGGTTCCCCCAGCTGTTGCTAAGACAAGGGAACTTGGGTGGCCACCTGGCCTCCAACTGCTTCAACAGAGGACTTGAAATTCAGAAACCTGCCCAGAGCAGAATTAGAGATTGAGCAGATACTTTGCTCAGAGGTGACAGGAGACACACAAGCCTGCTTGCCACAAATGAACAGGAGCCACTGAATTGTGAACCACTGAAGCCATGGGCAGACGCCAGTGCAAAAATATATATAATAATATAAAGAACAACAAGGTAACTCCAGAACAAAGTGGCAGTCCTACAACTACAAGACCTGAACCGCGCAATGAAGAGGAAACATAAGGAAGCAACACCAGAAATAGCTTTATGATGATCATTGATGCCCTCAAAGAAGATATGAAAAATTCCCTTAAAGAAATAGAAGAAAATACAACCAAAAAATTGGAAGAGATGAACAAATCTATGAAAGAAACATGCCAGGAACTAAAAATTGAAATAGAAACAATAAAAAAGGCAGAAAATGAAGCAAAGATGGAAATAGAAAACCAGAAGAAAAAAGCTAGAACCACAGATACAATCATAACCAACAGAGTTCAAGAGATGGAAAATAGAATCTCTGAAGTGGAATACTCAGTAGCTCAAATAGATATTTCAGTCAAAGAAAATATTAAAACCAAAAAAGCCATAACACAAAATGTTCAGGAAATCTGGGACACCATGAAAAGACCTAACTTGAGAATAATAGGAATAGAAGAAGGAGAAGAATACCAGCTCAAAGGCACAGATAATGTATTCAATAAAATCATAGAATAAAACTTTCCTAACTTGAAGAAGGAAGTGCCTATAAAGATACAAGAAACTTACAGAACACCAAATAGATATGACCCCCCCAAAAAGTCAGCACACCACATAATAATCAAGCCACAAAACATACAGAACAAAGAAAAAATTTTAAGAGCTGCAAAAGAAAATGGCCAACTTACTGATCAAGGCAGACCCATCAGAATAATGTCTGACTATTCAATGGAAACGATGAAAGCTAGAAGGGCTTGGTCAGAAGTAATAGAGATGCTAAAATAGCATGGCTGCCAAACTAGAATACTATACCCTCCAAAATTATCAATCACCATAGATGGAGTAAACAAGATATTTCATGATAAAGTCAGACTGAAACAATATCTATCTACCAATCCAGCACTACAGAAAGTATTAGAGGGAAAACTCCAACCTAAGGACCCCAGATACAACCATGAAACCACAAACAATCAATAATTCCATAGAAGAATACTCCAGAAAAAGGAAATACAAACAAGTTACCACCAAAAATAGCAGGAAACATCAATCAGTGGTCACTAATATTCCTTAATATCAATGGACTCCACTCTCATATAAAATGATACACACTAACAAGATGGATACAACAACAGAAGCCATCCTTCTGTTGCCTACAAAAAATACACCTCAACCACAAAGACAGACACAGGCTTAGAGTAAAGGGTTGGGAAAAGATTTTCCAGTCAAATGGAAACTAGAAACAAGCTGGGGCTGCCATCCTAATATCTAACAGTGTAGACATTAAACTAAAAGCAATTAAAAGGGACCAAGATGGGCATTACTTATTCATCACAGGAAAAATTGGTCAGGAAGAGATTTCAATCCTGAATATTTATGCGCCTAATATAAGGGCACCTACTTATGTAAAAGAAACACTGTTAAAGCTTGAATCCCACATCAATTCTCAATCCTAATAGTGGAAGACTTCAATACCCCACTTTCAACCCTGGATAGATCAACCAGACAGAGACTCAACAGAGAAATAAGGAGTCTAACAGAGGTTATGATGCAAATGGATGTCATAGATATCTACAGAACCTTCCAACCAAAGGCAAAGGAATATACATATTTCTCAGCTCCTCATGGAACTTTCTCCAAAATTGACCACATAACTGGTCATAAAGCAAATATCAACAGATACAAAAAAATGGAAATAATCCCTTGTAACATATCTAACCACCAGGGCCTAAGTTAGAGTTCAACATCAAAAATCAAAGAAAGCCTACCAACTCATGGAAACTAAACATCACTCAGCTGAACCATCTCTGGGTCAAGGAAGAAATTAAGAAAGAAATCAAAGTCTTCCTAGAATTTAATGAAAATGAATCCACAATGTACCTAAAAGTGTAGAACACAATGAAAGCAGTCTTAAGAGGAAAATTCATAGCGCTAGATACCTATATAAAGAACCTAGAGAAATCCCACACTAGAGACCTAACAGCTCAGCTGAAAGCCTTAGAACAATTAGAAGCAAACTCACCTAGAAGGAAGAGATGGTAGGAACTAATCAAACATAGAGCTGAAATCAATACAACTGAAACAAAAAGAACAATACAAAGAATCAATGAATCTAAGAGTTGATTCTTTGAGAAAGTCAACAAGATAGATAAGCCCTTATTCAAACTAATCAGAAAAAAGCCAGAGAGTGTCCAAATCAACAAAATGAAAAGGGGGACATAACAACAGACCCCCAGGAAATACAGAGAATTATCAAATCATACTTTGAAAATCTGTATTCCACAAAAATGGAAAACCTAGAAGAAATGGACAGCTTTCTGGACAAGTACAATCTACCAAAATTAAGTGAATATCAGATTAATTACTTAAACAGGCCTATAACCCTTAAGGAAATTGAAGCTGTCATTAAAAGCCTCCCCAAAAATAAAAGCCCTGGTCCAGATGGTTTCAGTGTCGAATTCTACCAGACATTCAAAGAAGAATTACTACCGTTACTCCTCAAACTATTTCACACAGTGAAAACTGAAGGAATATTGCCAAATTCCTTTTATGAGGCCACAATTACCCTAAAACCCAAGCCACTCTAAGACACAATAAAGAAGGAGAATTACAGACCAATTTCCATCATGAATATTGATGCGAAAATTCTCAACAAAATTTTATACAACAACAATGTATAAAAAATATTATCCACCACGACCAAGTAGGCTTCATCCCAGAAATGCAGGGCTGGTTTAACATATGAAAAACCGTAAATGTTATCAATCATATAAACAAACTAAAAGAACAAAACCACATGATCATATCCTTAGATGCTGAAAAAGCATTTGACAAAATCCTACACTCCTTTGTGATTAAAGCCCTGGAGACATCAGGAATACAGGGAGAATACCTAGATATAATAAAGGTGATTTACTAGAAGCCGGCAGCCAGTATCAAACTTAATGGAGAAAAACTCAAAAAAAGAGAAATACTTAAAATACTAATAAAATACTCCATACTAAAAAGAAAAACATCAATAATAAAAACAAACAAGAAAATATGAACTTACTACTGAATTCTCCTATAACTTAAAAAGCTATGACAAATACATATTATATTATTTCATAAAACTTAAAAAAATAAACCAAGCCTTTAAAAGTTACAAAGCAAGCAATGAAACCCTGATATTAACCATAGTATCTTTTTTTCTTTTTTAGCTTTTTTCATATATATATATATATATATATTTATAATTTGGTGTTTTTACATCATGCACCCCATCAAACTCAGGTATCAGACCTCTTAGTATCATGCCCACACTTATGATCTTCCCATTTACAAAACCACCCATTCATACTGTTCATTTGTTTACTGGAGCATAATTAACCTCCCTGTGACCAGACCCTTAAAGAAAACAAGTCTTTCCTCACCCACTCCTCTGCCAGAAGTCATCAATGCAGAAATGAGGTATTGTGACACTTACTTATGTTCCAGTCTTGAGTTCTTTTATACAATGTCATCTCTCTCTTTTAAAGTCCACTAATGAGAGAGTACATCTGCTTATCTTTCTGGGATTGTGATACCTCGCTCAGGAGGATATTCTCCATATCCATTCATTTGCCTGCAACTTTTAGAATATCATTTTTTTCTTACTGCTGTGTAGTACTCCATTGTGTAGATGTAACAGAGCTTGTTATCCATTCCTCAGTAGAGGGGCATCTAGGATGTTTCCAGGTTCTTGCTATTAATAACACTGCTATGAACATAGTTCAGCTAATGCTTTTGGGGTATGAAGGTGCATTTTAGGATATATGCCTAAGAGTGGCATTGCTGGATCCTTGGGGAGATTGATTCCCAGTTTTGTGAGAAAACACCATACTGCATTTCAGAGTGGATGAACAAGTTTGCACTCCCACCAACAATGCAGGTGTGTTCCCCTTGCTCCACATCCTCTCCAGCATAGGCTGTCATCTGTGTTTTTAATCTTAGCCATTCTGACAGGTGTAAGGTGGTATCTCAAAGTTTTTTTGATTTGCATTTCTCTGATGGCTAAATGTGTTGAGCACTTTTTAAAAGAGACGAGGATGGATATTACTTATTTTTCTCAGGGAAAATCAATCAAGGTAAGATCTCAATCCTGAATACTTACACTCCTAATATAAGAGCAACTTAATATGTAAAATAAACACTACTAAAGCTTAAACTCCACATCAAATGTCACACTCTAATAGTGGGAGTCTTCACTACCCCACTTTCACCCTTGGATAGGTCAACCAAAGACTCAACAGAGAAATAAGGGGCCTAACAGATGTTATAATACAAAAGGACTTAATAGAAGCTTCCACTCAAACACAAAAGAATATATATATTTCTCAACACCCCATGGAACTTTTTCTAAAATTGCCCACATACGTGGTCATAAAGCAAATATTAATAGATGCAAAAAATGAGAATAACCCCTAGTATCATATCAGACCACCATGGCCTAAAGTTAGAATTCAGCAACAACAAAATCATAGAAAGCCTATAAACTCATGGAAACTGAACATCTCTATGTTGAACCACCACTGAGTCAGGAAAGAAATTAAGAAAAAAATCAAAGTCTTTCTAGAATTTAATGAAACTGAATCCATAACATACCCAAACTTATGGGACACAATGAAAGCAGTGTTAAGAGGAAAATTAATATGAAAAACCAAGAGAAATCTCACACAAGAGACCTAACAGCTCAGCTGAAGGCTTTAGAACAATTAGAAGCAAATCCCTAGGAGTAGACAGCAGGAAATAAACTTAGGGCTGAAATCAGTACAATAGAATCAAAGAGGACAATACAAAGAATCAAGGAATCAAAGAGTTGAATCTTTGAAAAAGTCAACAAGATAGACAAACTCTTATCCAACTAACCAAAAAAGCAGAGAGAGAGTATCCAAATTAACAGAATCAGAAATGAAAAGGAACATATAACAACACCCAGGAAATCCAGAGAATTATCAGGTCATACTTTGAAAATCTATATTCTAGTAAAATGGAAAACCTAAAAAAATGGCTAGCTTCTTGGACAAGCACAAATTACCAAAATTAAGTCAATAACAAATTAAAGATCTAAACAGACCTGTACCACCAAAGGAAATTGAAGCTGTTATTAAAAGTCTTCCAAATATTAAAAGCTCAGGACGAGATGGTTTCACTGCAGAATTCTACCAGACATTCAAAGAAGAACTAATACCAGTACTCATCAAACTGTTCCATACAATGGAAACTGATGGAATGCTGCCAAACTCCTTTTATGAGGCTACAACCACCCGGATACCCAAGCTACTCAAAGATGCACCTAAGAAAGAGAATTACGGACCAATATCCCTCATGAACATTGACACAAAAATACTCAACAAAATTCTGGCAAATCAATTACAACAACATATAAAAAAGTTATCCACCATGGTCAATGGCAACAAATCTTGAGACCCACAACTGGTCAATATATAGAAGTTGAGAGATTTTGCAATACTCAGTAATAAATGGGATGTTTCCATCAAACTCCTCTTCTAAAGTGAAAGAGACAGAGGAATGATTCTAAGATTCACTGGCACTGGACGAAATCAAGAAAGCAATAGCATGCAGATTCAACAGGATTGATGTACATAGGAACTTACAAAGCCTGTAGCTGCATGCTCAGGGCCTGCACATGTCCAAGCCAGGGTTCCAGTGCTCAGAGAGAAAGGTAGACATCATCTCCCATCCCTACAAGAAGTTAACTCCAACTGATAAAGGAAAAGTTCATTTTGTCCAATAGAGTCACACTGAGTAACACAGCACACTTAAGGGCAGGCACCATGCCCAGCAATAGACAGCCAATTCAAATTCAATGATATTTTTTTGAGATTTTTTTGTCATATAATGCTTTGTTAGGTCATTTTTCACCCTATTGGTCTTCTGTCTATATATTGTGGTCAGTGATTGGGTGATTTATGGAGTATATATATATATATATATATATATATATATATGCATGTATATGTCGTTCTTGTATTGTTTTGTCTCATTTTAACATCCCTGTTTCTTTTCTAAAGAGATTGAGAAAAAATGTGGAGATGAATGAATGAGAAGGATGTGGAAGGAAATGAAGGGGAAATCATAGTCAGTATATGTTGTGTAAAAAATATATTTTCAATAAGGAGGAACAACCACCACATGAAAACCTAAAATTTTTGTTGTTTTGTGTAAATTTTTTAAAGCACACAATCAATTTGTATACAATAATTCTTGTTGAAATTGTGACTCAATTTTGTTCAATATTGAAATAGTGCTTGAAGAGATTATATCTTAGCAAAATTTAACTTTACAATCCTGGAAAATGGTATATTGAAGTATGTCTTAGCTTTTTATGTCTTTAATGTGTATTTTATAATTTTTAAATTATAGATTTTACATGTACATGTACAGTTTTAGATGATGGAAGACCAGCATTCATCACTGTGTTTCATACAAAGCCAAACCAAACTGTTTCAAACTGAATCTTAATATTAATATACAGTGCATTTTAGATACTCCACCCTTGATTCTTCCTTAATAAAGACTTACAGCATCAGCTACCTTCACTTAGGCTCAGTCTGATAGTATTAAATGAAAAATTCCAGAGATTAATAGTTCAGAGTTTTAAATGACATGTCACCACATATAGCATGATGAAAACCAAGTGCTCTCAGTCTCTATCCTATAAGAGATATGAGTATTCATCTCATCTAACATTTTTACATCCTATCTGCTGCCCTCCTTGTGAAGAGATCTTCAGCCATCTTGACAACCAAATCTACTCCTGTTCTAAGAAGCCTTATTCAGAAAGGTTCAGAGCAATCTTCCAGTAAGGTTTATAGAGCAAGCTAAAGATATATCATATTGCCCGTGTCCTTCACCTCACTTCATGTTACACAGACATAGCAATAGTCTTCATGATCCAAAATAGAAAGGAGAATGTAATATGTAATGTAAGTAAGAAAGAGAAATATTGAGCCACCAAATGTCTTTAGTAAATTAATGGCAAACTATTATAATTGCTCTTATTAGATAACATTCTTTATTGTTCCTAATTTGGAAGATAAAGTTTACCTTATACAAACATTTGTGGAAGAAAACCTCACAATATATAATTTCAGCACTACCTCTGTGAATAGTTTAATCAAGTATTCCCCAATATATAAATAGTTCAGCTCTTTTGTATGTTTTTCTCTATTACACCATGATAAAAGAGCTAAGTTTCCAAGACTTGAATGTACATTAAACTTGACACAAAGAAAAAGACAATTGAAATTGTTGCTGAAACAGCAAGCTTAAAAATTAGGAAAAAATGCCACAAAATACAAATATTAGAAAGGAGAAAGGTTTTGAGGTTAATTTCATTAGAAACCTAGAAAAAATAGGAGAATGTCTTGAACCTAAAAGGAGAATAGAAAAAGAAATTACATGCATACAAACACACAGAGTAGGACTTCAGTTGAAATTGAAAACCAAATACCAGAAGAAGTTAATGAAGCCAAAGTTGGGCCTTTAAATACAATGATTTTAAAAGAGCCAAAACTCAAGCTAAAAAAATTAATAAGAGAGCATAAGTCATGAGAATGAGAAATAAAAAGAGGGGATATGCTCTACCTGCCAAAAAATTAGAGAGTAACAAAAGAATGCTGTGAACAACTGCATGAATGTAAATTACTAATATAGAACAAAATTCCATATTTTGAAACACAAAGCACTTACAATTACTTCAGTGGTTTTCTTTTGTTTGTTTTTTGTTTGTTTTTGTTTGCTTGCTTGATTTTTACTTTTTTATTATGAATAAAGTCTCATTTTCTATCAGTGTATATCCCTGTTGAAACTCCCTTCTCTCTCATGCCACTCCCGGTCACTTTCTCTTCTCCCCATCTCCTTATCTCCACTCCAGGCAAATCTGCTTTCCTTATAAATCTAAGCTGTATTATACATAAATCCTGACCATTCTATAAACAAGCAAAGGGTAAGCTTTCATCTAACTTTCTCTTCATTCCCACCTTCCCCTAAGAATATTCATTCCCCACCTTAGTGTCCTGGGAGTATTGGTCCTAAATAGTTCCTAGGTAATTGCACAGATTCTGCACTCCTCTGGGATGCAGAGCCTCTGAGTCCAGAGATGGATAGAAGGGAGCATTTAAGAAGGTATTGACTACAGTGGCTGTTGTTTTTCCTGTTCTTATAAAGAGAAAAAGTGACCAGGATCTGAAGAAGGAATCTTAAAACACCTGCAGTTATCCTAGATAAATTTTCAGGAGCTAGCTCACTGTCCTCCAAACTATGAATCTTGCATTTCAGGTTTCATGATAGTATGTGACTGACAGTTTTCAGGTATGATAACATTCTTTGCCATTTACATCTTCGCAACACTTTATTATACTGTAAATCTTTGTTCTACAGTTTCATTGATAATTATTTTAATATTGGTGGGGTTTATTACAATTACTTGCAGGGCAATTCTTTCTCCATTTCAACCTAATAATAACTCTTTAAGTTGGGGGCAATAGTGGAGTGCTTAAGCCTTAAAGTCTTAAGTACATCTTTAGCTTTGGAGCATTAGTAAACTTTCAGCAGCCCTCCTATCAAAAAGAGCTTGCTCCTTGCTGTAACCCATTGACCAGAGAGAGTATTGACATCACCTGAGTGTTTGAATATCAACTTCAAAAACAGACTCAGTCTTGATGTTGGAGGGAGATAAGTGAATTTGCCAGGAGTGGAGGCTGAACTAAGCAATATTGGGACCGTGGGACCTTGTAACCACCTGCCCATGGGGGGCGGGGGGAATGGAGAGATGTGGAGAAGAAAGAATGACCTGATGTGGTGGGATAGGGAAGGGATATTGATTAAGGATATACAGGGATAGAAAATGTGTCTTCTTTATTCATAATAATAAAAAAGAAAGTAGTTTAAGAATCTTGTCTTAGTTGAAATTTGGCTATCATCTAAAAGCCTGTTGCAGTAATTTGTCTGCAGTAACAGCTCAGTGAATGTAGCATTAAAAAAAAATAAATAAACAAAACAGACTCAGTGTTTCCAGAAATTTCCAGGTGAGTTGCCTGTTTATTAACTGCTGAAACAATTTCCATGGGAGATTTTCATCTGCTAGTCTGGTAAATAATAATAAGTGCATAAGTTAAAAAACTGAAGATCAATAGGTTTTCAACACAGCAGCAAGCTTTACAGGTGACTCCATTTTGTAATCTCTGCATGTAAGCCTCCCTAAGATATGGGCCCCACTGTTTCACAATAAGAATAGTTCTGAGAAACTAGTACTTGACTTCACCTGTATTGCTCTTCTCTTTGCTACCAAATACAACATCAAGTGTTAAACTGTTAGTAGAGCTTCACAAATGACTATCAGCAGGAGGGAGACTCCAGCAGCTGGACTCATTCAGACAGTGTCAGTAGAATTACTTCCCACCTGTCTGTGTGTCATGCATTTTCTTTTATTTATTTAATTTTAGTTATATGTGAAATTCAGGGACTTGGGCATGCTAGATGGCTATTGTACCACTGAGCTAAACACCCAACCATTATGCCCACATGTCTTTGTGACTCTCCATGACTCCTTGCCAAATTTTATATAGGCTGGTTTTCATTGGACAGAGTTATGTTGAAGAAAGCAGAACAGGACAAGAAACTGTTTTAAGATACAAACCACACAACTGGAAATTTATAAGTCCAGTAGCTGTAAACCTGAGTCTCTGGAAAAAGTAGAGGTACAGTATCAAATACAAGGCAGTCTGGACACAGATTCCAAGGAGATCTCAGTTTTTCAGTTTCTTCTGCTAATTCTTCATATGAATCTAATCACATTATGAAGGACTGGTTATATTACACTCATTTAATGTTAATTACCAATTTAAATGCTAACAACAGTATAAAATACCTACGTAGAAATTTTCAGAACTATGATTTAACCGAAATTGTTATTAGAACCTAGAACAGTTAGGTAAATATAATAATATTTAATTGATAAATCTAATAGTAATTAACTACAAAGTTGGGTGTTGATATCAGAAGGTGAATTCAAGAGAAAAATAAACATAACTGCTACTTATAAAATCACTTACAGTGGACTCATATGGATTGAAACATAAACACTAAGTCATTAGTATTATTGAAATGAGTATTGCATTTTACCCACTGTAATATTCTCCATAAATACACAATACTTCTGTAAATTTAATCACAAAGTAACAAATTTTCATTTTAAATTGTCAAGTTTAGTAAGATTATATCCTGGGAAGAATGAAGAAGAGAAATTATTTGTATTTAATGTATATTTCTGTCTTAAATTTGAAGGAGTGTTTGCCTCAGGCTACAGAACAGCCATAAAATCTTCATGGACATTGGACCATGTCCAAGCATAGCTGGCCTTGCTGGAGGATGAAGGCAGACATGTTCTTTCCTGTATGATGTACAGAAAAGCTAGAATATCAGAGAGAGAAAACTGAGCACAGTCAAATCTCACCCAGCTGTCTTCCTCAGCCTCGCTCCTCGTCCCTTCTACAGAAGGAGTCTATCTTTAATGCCTGTCTTAAATCTCACCCAGCTGTCTTCCTCAGCCTCGCTCCTCGTCCCTTCTACAGAAGGAGTCTATCTTTAATGCCTGTCTTAAATCTCACCCAGCTGTCTTCCTCAGCCTCGCTCCTCGTCCCTTCTACAGAAGGAGTCTATCTTTAATGCCTGTCTTAAATACCTTCCTCATCCACTTGTTTCACATCCAGGTTAAAATTAAAGGTGTGAGCTACTACTATTTGATAGATAGCCTTGAACTCACAGAAACACAAAAAGAGTTATGGGATGAAGGATGTAGGTCTCCACTCTCGGTCTTTTTCATGCTGGGATTAAAGGCATTAGTTACCACTCTCTGACTCTCCTGGATAGACTATGGATTGATCTGTTCTCTGGTGCTCCAGACTGATTTTATTAAATATATAATATATCACTACACAAATCAGAAATGATAGAGGCGTAAACTTCTATTTCAGTACAGCTTTTCACAAGACAATAATGCAGGCATTGTGTAAGTTCATAATGGACTTTTTTTCCTTTTTATTTTTTTATTGTGAAAAAAGTCATATTTTTTTTATCCATGTATCCCTTTGTTCAGGCTCCATTCCCCCACCCACCCCTCCAAGTCACTCACTCTTCTCTCCATCAGTTCATCTGCTTCCCATTAAGGGAAGGAGATCTCAAGGACCCAAGGTGGCTTAGTTCAACATCCACTCCAGGCAGATCTGCTTTCCTCACCACAACATCAAGACTGACTGAGGTGTTTCTCTGGAGGGAAAGGGCTCCAAGGTACCAGTCCAAGGTGTTTCAGATCCCAAGCTGTTCAGTGGTTGTGCTTTGCAGCTTGGACATGCTAAGTTTCTTTTGTTTAAAGTTCACCAATGACTGAGTACATCTCCTGTTTATCTTTCTGAGTTTGTGAGACCTCACTTAGGAGGATATTCTCCAAATCCATCCATTTGCCTGCAAATTTTAGGGTATCATTTTTTCTTACTGCTGAGTAGTACACCATTGTTTAAATGTACCATAGTTTGTTAATCCATTCCTCAGTTGAGGGGCATCTAGGTTGTTTCCAGGTTCTTGCTATTATAAATAATGCTGCTATGAACATAGTTGAGCTAATGCCTTTGGAGTGTGAATGTGCATCTTTAGAGTATATGCCCAGTAGTGGCATTGCTGGAACCTTGGGGAGATTGATTCCAAGTTTTCTGAGAAATATCCTTACTGCATTCCAGAGTGGATGAACCAGCTGATCCCACCAACAATGAAGGAGTGTTCCCCTTGCTCCACAACTCTCCTGCATAGGCTGCCATGTGTGTCTTTCATCTTAGCCAATCTGACAGGTGACGGGTGGTATCTTAAAATTGTTTTGATTTGCATTTCTCTGATGGCTAAAAATGTTGAGCACTTTTTCAAGTGCCTTTCAGCCATTTGTAATTCTGCTGAGAATTCCCGTTTTAGTTCTGAGCCCCATTGTTTGATTGGGTTATTCAAGGTTTTAGGCTCTAGTTTCTTGAGTTCTCTATATATTTTCCAGAGCAGTCCTCTGTCACTTGTAGGGTTGGTGAAAACCTTTTCCAATTCTGTAAGCTGTCGTGTTGTCTTATTGAGTGTATCCTTGGCTTTACAGAAGCTTCTCAGCTTCAGGAGGTCCCACTTGTTGATTGTTGTTCTTAGTGTCTGTGCTACTGGTGTTATATTTAGGAAGTGGTCACGTGTGCCAATTTGTTGGAGGGTATTTCCCACTTTCCTTTTTTTGGTATTCAAAGGTATTATTTTGCTATCTGTATAAAAGCAGTAACTCACGGTCTCAATATGTTTTAAATGTGATGTTTTGGCACACTGTCAGATAAAAGTGGATTTAGATTTTTTTATTATTATTACTATTATGAACAAAGAAGTCACATTTTCTATCCTTGTATATCCTTACTTTCTTTTCTATCAAGTTCAGAGTGGTTGGGTTTATGTTGAGGTCTTTGATCCACTTGGATTTGAGTTTTGTGGAGGGTGACAGGCTCAGATCTATTTGCATTTTTCTGCACACTTCCATCCAGCTATGCCAACACCATTTGTTGAAGATACTATCTTTTTTCCATTGAGTATTTTGGGGCTCTTTGTCAAAGATCAGGTGTTCATAGGTTTTTGGGCTAATGTCGGGTCTTCAATTCAATTGCATTGATACACAATTCTGTTTTTATGTCAGTACAAGGCTGTTTTAAATATTGTAGCTCTACAGAATAACTTGTAATTGGTGATGGTGAGGTCTCCTGAGGTTCTTTTGTTGAGCAAAATTGTTTTGACCATCCTGGCTTCCCTGTTATTCCAAATGAAATTGAGTATTGTTCTTTCAAGTTCTGTTAAAAAAAAATTTGTGTTGGGATTTTGATGGGAAGTGCATTGAATCTGGTGATTGCTTTTGGTAGAATTGCTGTTTTTTCTATGTTGATTCTCCCTATCCAGGAACATGGGAGATCTTTCCATCTTCTGATATCCTCTTCAAAATCTTTCTTCAATGATTTAAAGACTTTGTCAAATAGATCTGTTACTTCTTTGGTTATAGTTACACCAAGGAACTATTTGCTATTTGCAGCTATTATAAAGGGTGATATTTCCTTTATTTCTTTTTCAGCCTGTTTGTTTTTAGTGTATAGGAGAGCTCCTGATTTTTTTTTTAATTAATCTTGTATCCTGCTACACTGCTCAAGAAGTTTATCACCTATTCCTTGGTAGGATTTTGTGAGTCACTTTTGTATACAGTCATATCACCTGCAAATAGAGATAGTTTCACTTCTTTCCAATTTGTAACCCCTTAATCTGCTTTCGTTCTCTTATTGCTTTAGCTGAAACATAAAAAACTATATTGAATAGATGACAGGGAGGGAGGACATCCTTGTCTAGTTCCTGACTTTAGTGGGATTGCTTTGAGTTTTTTTCCATTAAGTTTGATATTGGCTGTCAGCTTCTTGTAAATAACTTTTATTATATTTAGGTATTTTCCCTGTATTCCTGATCTCTCCAGGACTTTTATCATAAAGGATTGTTGGATTTTGTCAAAGGCTTTTTCAGCATCTAAGGATATGATCATGTGGTTTTTGTCCTTCAGTGTGTTTATATAATGGATGACATTTACAGTTTTTCATAATTTGAACCATACCTACATTTCTGGGATGACGCCTACTTGATCATAGTAGATGATTTTTTTTATATGTTATTGTATACAGTTTGCCAGAACTTTGTTGAGAATTTTAGCATCAGTATTCATGAGGGAAATCAGTCTGTAATTCTCCTTCTTTGTTGTGTCTTTGAGGGGCTTGGGTACTAGGGTAATTGTGGCCTCATAAAAAGAGTTTGGCAATATTCCTTCATTTTCTACCCTGTGAAACAGTTTGAAGAGTATTGGTAATAGCTCATCTTAAATGTCTGGTAGAACTCTGCACTAAAACCATCTGGATCTGAGCTATTTTTTACTTGGGAGGCTTTTAATAACAGCTTCAATTTCCTTTAGGGTTATAGGTCTGTTTAGGTATTTAATCTAATTTTGATTTAATTTTGGTGACTGGTACCTGTCCAGAAAATTGTCCATTTCTTCTAGGTTTCCCATTTTAGTGGAGTGTAGATTTTCAAAGTATGACCTGATAATTCTCTGGATTTCATGGGGGTCCCTCTTTTCATTTCTGATTTTGTTGATTTGGATTCTCTTTCTCTCTCTCTCTCTCTCTCTCTCTCTCTCTCTCTCTCTCTCTCTCTCTCTCTGCTTTTTGGTTAGGTTTGATAAGGGTTTATCTATCTTGTTAAATTTTTCAAAGAACCAACTCTTTGATTCATTGATTCTTTGTAATGTTCTTTTTGTTTCAATTGTATTGATTTCAGCTCTAAGTTTGATTACTTCCTGCCGTCTACTCCTTCTAGGTGAGTTTGATTCTAATTGTTCTAAAACTTTCAGCTGTGATGATAGTTCTCAAGTGTGGGATTTATATAGGTTTTTCATATAGGCATCTAGTGCTATGAATTTCCTATCAATACTGCCTTTATTGTGTCCACAAGTTTGAGTAAGTTGCAGTTTCATTTTCATTAAATTCTAGAAAGTCTTTGATTTCTTTCTTAATTTCTTCCTTGACCCAGAGGTAGTTCAGTTGAGTGATGTTTAGTTTCCATGAGATGGTAGGCTTTCTGTGATTTTTTTGATGTTGTTGAACTCTAACTTTGGGCCCTGGTGGTCTGATATGATACAAGGAATTATTTCTACTTTTTTACATCTATTGATATTTGCTTTATGACCAATTATGTGGTCAATTTTAGAGAAAGCTCCATATGGTGCTGAGAAATATATATATTCCTTTGCATTTGGGTGGAAGCATCTATAAATGTCTATTAAATCCATTTGCATCATAACCTCTGTTAGACTTCTTGTTTCTCTGTTGAGTCTCTGTCTGGTTGACCTATCCAAGGGTAAAAGTGGGGTTTTGAGGTCTCCACTATTAGGATGTGAGAATAGATGTGGGATTTGAACTTTAGTATTTATAGCTTCTTTTAAGTCTTCTATAATCTTCATAAAGTTGTTTTTGAGGTTGCTTCCTTCTATTTCCCCTTAATTGCTCTATTCAGGTCTTGGTGTTGTAGGGCTGCCAGTTTCTTCTGGTGTTGCCTTGTTTTTTTTTTTTTTTTTTTTTTTTTTTTTTTTTTTTTTTTTTTTTTGTTATATGTATTCTTGCACTGACATCTGCCCATTGCTTCAATTGTTCACACTTAGTCAGCTCTTAGTCAGTTTTACTAGAGGACTTTTGTGTCTCCTGTCTGCTCTGAGCAAGGGGTCTGTTCGATCTTTGACTCTGCTCTGGAGAGGGGTCTGTGTTTCCAAGGCCCTCAGTCCTTGTATGATAACACAGTTCACCCTTGAGACAGAGCCCAGTCGAGCAGGGCCTAGAGCCTTCTGTTAGGTCGAGTCTGAGATCAGACCCTTGGGTTTTAGCCTGACCTCAGAGAGGAATTCTCTGTATTGTGGCCCATGGGATAGGATCCGCTCACCTTTGGCTATGCTCAGGTGGGGAAGGAGTTTCAAAGCCCTCAGTCCATTTTTGGTGATGCAATTCGCCCTGGAGACAGGGCCCAATCAGGTGGGGGTCTAGAGCCTTCTGCTGGGATGAGTCTGAGATCAGACCGTTGGGTGTGAACCCTATCCCGGAGAGGAATTCTCCAGATTGTGGCCCAGGGGATGGGATCCGCTCATCCTTGGCTCCACTCTCATAATAGGCATTAAAGGTTGGTAGAAATCAGATAAGCATGCATTGTTTTTGCATGTGATAGGAATTTTTTCCTTAAGAACAGAATGGTCATCTGGGCAATGAATTAGGAAAGAGAGGATTGTATTTTAATCTGATAATGACAGTGTGCACTAAACATACTAAAGAAAACGATGTTGGGACATAGAACATGGGTCTGATTTGAATGTTGATTTGAGTATTTCAGACAGGAAATGATAGCGTCGCTTTCTAAGAATATCATTTGGGGGTTTTAGACTCCTGGATAAAAAGAGAAAGAATATGGGAGACTATATATTGTGCTAGATTATAGATTAGAGTGAGAAAAAGGAAAAATGCAACAAGCCTCACAGTCTGAGTTGTGAATTTTTATTATAAAAAAAGGGAAACAGGAGACTGAAAATGTTAGAAGAGAATGGAGTAAATTTATCTTGGGTTGCATTGAGCCTTAGATGCCTGACAGAGAAAAAAATCATAGTGGATTACTAGTCAGTAATGAGTTAGCAGCTTCTGTTGATTAGAGGGACAGCTTCATCTAACTTTTAACTGGTAATTTAACACAATAAAGAATGAGTGTTTCTTGGGGATAATATATAATTGTGAGGATTTGGTGTACAAAAATCCTTCAAAACAATTCATAAAAAAAGAAACTATAAAATGGGGTGAACTACAGTTGTCTAGAATAAGCAAGCAAGTAGAAAATACATATGGCCAAACATTTTGCATATCATAAGTAATTAGGGAAAATTAAGAAATGCTAGAATAATAGAACATGCCAAAGCAACATTAAGAAATACATTCATGGCTGTAATGACTGAACATATTTAAATGTAGATATTACAAATTAATGAAAACAAGATTTATTAATGTTGAGTATGAAACACACCATGTGTGTCACAGAAAAAAATGTGTTTCTACTAGGACATAGAGATAGATTGGGGCATGTCAGCAGAGTATATGGGACTCAGTTATCATGTCATCACCTGCCAGGTACAACAGAAGAAGTTAAAAAATTTAAGTATATAGCATGCCATAGTGCCACAAAGAATATAAAATTTAAAGAAAAAGAAAAATGAAAATGACTTCTTTCTAAGTGAGAAAAGAGTGGAATTGATCTATGATCTCACACAAGTTCAGCAACTGGTATTTAAAAACCTGATATTTTTTTTCTTAAGGTTATGGAAGGCAAATTATGACTGGAAACAACCAAAGTGTCATATCCCAGTTCCTCCTCCTGGGTTTGCCCATCCCTCCAGAGCACCAGAGCCTGTTCCATGCCCTGTTTCTGATCATGTACCTCACTACTGTCCTGGGAAACCTCATCATCATCATCCTAACTCTACTGGACTCCCATCTCCACATGCCCATGTACTTCTTTCTCAGCAACTTGTCCTTCTCTGACATCTGCTTTTCCTCTGTCACAATGCCCAAATTGCTTCAGAACATGCAGACCCAGGACCCATCTATTCCCTATGTTGGTTGTCTGACACAAATGTTCTTTTTAATAGTTTTTGCAGACATGGAGAGTCTCCTTCTTATGCTCATGGCCTATGATCGCTATGTGGCCATTTGCTTCCCTCTTCATTATACCAACATCATGAGCCCCAAGCTCTGTGCTTGTCTATTGCTGCCATTGTGGATGCTGGCCACATTCAATGCCATGATACACACCCTGTTCACAGCTAGATTGTCTTTTTGTAATAGCAATGTGATTCTTCACTTTTTCTGTGACATATCTGCTCTCCTGAAGCTGGCCTGCTCAGATACTTATGTTAATGAATTGATGATATTAATCATGAGTGGTGTCACTGGTATTATACCATTTCTTCTCATTATAATGTCCTATGCAAAGATTATCTCTTCCATCCTCAAGGTTTCTTCTACCCAGGGCATCCACAAGGTCTTTTCTACATGTGATTCACACCTGTCTGTGGTGTCACTGTTCTATGGGACAGTCATTGGTCTGTACATATGTCCATCAGCTAATAACTCTACTGTGAAGGAGACTGCCATGGCCATGATGTACACAGTGGTGACTCCCATGCTGAATCCCTTTATCTACAGCCTGAGAAACAGAGACATGAAGGGGGCCTTAAGAAGAGTTATCTACAGTAAGAAAAATATCTTTGTGATGGTAGCACTGAGGAGTTTTTTTACCTAAATTTATGTAATTAAAATAATGACAATACAACATATGTCAAATGTCTTCTCTCAACATAGGACCTGTGTGAAAGGACATACTATATAAAAGTTCGGTACACAAAAGCTAGGTCTCTAACAAATAGTGAAGGTGTTGCCTAGATAGGACTTCCCCTATAATCAAATGACTAGCCACCCTAAGTGCCATCACAGAACTTACATCCAACAATGAATAGAGGTAGAGGCAAAGATATATGGCTGAGCACTGGACTGAGTTTCTGGTCCTGCTGAGATCAGGTGAGAAGAGTCTATAAGAGCAAGAGGATAGGAATTATGAGGAAAATTCCCATGGTGATGGCTGGCTGAAGCTCTGGGGAGCTCACTGAATCAAGAACAGCCACTGGAAACCATCAGAAAAAAAGGAGCTAGGCCCTCCAATAATATGCAACTATGCTCTGACATGGACTGAATGTGGAGCCTCAAGAGGAGGGATCAGGGGCTGGAGAGATGGCTCAGCGGTTAAGAGCACCGTCTGCTCTTCCAGAGGACCCGGGTTCGATTCCCAGCACCCACATGGCAGCTAACAACTGTCTGTAGTTCCAGTTCCAGGCAAACACCAAGGCAAATAAATAAATAAATAATAAATAAATAAAGTTAAAAAAAAAAAAAAGAGGAGGGATCAGACTGTGTTTCTCTGCATGGGCTGGCACTTGGGAACCCATTCCCTACAGAGGAACACCTAACCTAGTCTTGATATTAGGATGGGGAAACCAGACTTGCCTGGAGGGAATGCTAAGCTGATCTACCTTGTGACTTCTTGCTCTTTTGGGGAAAGGGATGGTGTAAGGATTCCTGACATTCCACGTAGCTGAGCCAACTCTGACCCAGGTGGGATGCACCTTGTACTGGGGCTGTGTAAACCCTGTGGCATACGGAAACACCTTCCTGGACCCAGAAACACCTCCGTAGACCCATGACGTATACCCATGCATGCCCCTTCCCTTAAAAGAGACTGCGAGCACATGTTCCGGTCCTTTTTTCTCTGTCCCCTGACTTCTGTCCTGCTCCTCTGCTTCTTCATCCACCTCGGAATCCTCTCTTAAATAAACTCTAGTGTGTGGCCTTGTTAGTGTATATTTGCTGTCACACTTGGAACTAACATAACAGATGGGAGGATTGGGAGGAGGGATTCTGAAGGCTGACTGAGAGGGATTAGAAGGGGAAAGGGAGAGGGAGCAAGGGGATACATGGATATTTAAAAGATAAAAAAAGTACCAAATAAGAAAAAATGAACAAAAGAAAACTAAAAGTCAACAGAACAAATAATAACTTAATATTTTTGTATTTTTCTGTTTATAATAACTTTTTTCCTTGGCTTGAATTATAGGAGATATCTAATATCCAAACATCTTGATCTATTAAAAAAGCAATTTTTTTATATAAAAAAAAGGTAGTTAAATAGTTAAAGTAGGATTATCTTTGATATCTGGCAATATCTACCTTCTTACTTTGCATAAGTGATTGTGAAATGCATTTTGGAAGAGTTACGGTCTAGTATAATCTCCATTCCTTACATTCTTAAATTGCTGTGACATTTTATCATTTGCTCTGAGTTCTATGTTGATTGATGTATTGGTTAAAATGTTTAAGTAATGGATTTACAACACTTGATAATGATGAAATATTTCCACCACCCATCTTCCTTCTAATATTTTCTACAGGTCCTTCCACACTGATTTTGACATTTATTCTCTTAGCTTCCTCTATTATTTTTATATCGTTTCATTTTTCCTGATTAGTCTTAACCCTAAACAAATTTTGGGAAATTGTTTTGTACAATTATCATTTGCAGAATGTTGTCTTAATTTGAAACTAATAACCAGGGACCATTGAATTTACTTCTCTAAAATGAAGGAAAGAAGAAAGAACCTGGAAACACCTACTGTATGTTTCTTCTTTTACTATATAAACTTCTGTTTATAGTGGATGGCTTTCTTTTAAGCCTTGTGACAATCTGAAGGAAATAGAGAAAATTCTATTTCACAGACTGGATAATATAAAGTTCAGTGACTTCCATCTCACAAGGAAAGGCAATAGTTGTGAGTATATAAGCTCATAGACCAATTCCACCCTTTTTCCAGCTTTATTCAATAAAGGGCATCATTATGTAGCCCTATCTGTTCCGGAACTCACTTTGTAGAGCAGAATGGCCTTGGACTCACAGAGATCTGCCTGCCTGTGCCTCATGAGTTATTAAAGCCATTTGTCACTACTGTCTGACCAATTCCACTCTTTTATATCTCTCTTTAGTTTAGAAATAATTTTTCTTTATTTTTTATATTCTTTAAATTTTTTTTTATTTCTTGCTTCACTGTGGCATAAAATAACCTTAGTCCATTCATTTTCTCCATTGTCCTTGGTAGGGGATGACATATAGACCCAGACTCTGCTGACCTCCCCAGACATCCATCTCCAGGTTAAACTGATCCTGCCTCTAGGGATTTTCACTGCTTAGTGAACATCTACACTTGAGCCGCTGTGAAAAGTTCATCAGGAACATTCACACCTTGAACTCTTTTGTTTCTACGTAGTCTTCTCATTGTTCTTCATCTTGTTTTTTGAAGTAAGAGAGCATCTCCCACTTAGTGAGTGACATAGCCATTTCTTAGTACATATATATATTTACAAAAGTGCATAATAGTTCATAGAATTCTAATTATGCCTTTTTATTGAATAGTGTTTTAAATTTTTTATTATTGTTGTTCCCATGTAGTTAAAGTATTAGCAGCCATTGTAATAGCTACATTTCTGAAATTCCATTGTCATAGCATAATGTGGGATGTCTTTCTGTATGTGAATATGCTTTATTATCATTTGTTAATAAAGAAGTGGTTTTGGCCTATGGCAAGAGGGTGTGACTAGGAATGCTGCCCATAGGTAATGAGTACAGAGGCCACTAGTGCTAGTGAATCCAAATACAATGAAGTTGAGCAGGATGGTGAACCAAAATCTTTGACTCAGCCTCATCAGAACTGAGTATATTCAAGAAAATAAGCAATCAATCTATATGAATTTCCAGTGTGATTCAGGACAGTTTTCCAGGTATTATAACATTCTTCTTTTCTCTCTCTCTCTCTCTCAACATCATCACATTGGGAAAGTATGTGTTTCATGGTGATCATATAACACTTTCATATTGATGGGTTCATTATAGTCACTCATTATGTAATTTTCTTTCAGTATCACACCATTTCAACATAAGAGCTGCATTGTAGGATGGAGTTTACTGCTGTAGTTCTGAATGGTTGTTAACTAGACTTTCCCCTGTGCAGTCTTAGCAAACCATGAACAATGACCTACCCAAGTCAGCTCCTAGTCAGTTGTGGCTAGAGGGAATGTGTGTCTCCTGTCTGCTAAGGACAGATGTCTTGGATTCAAAGTCCTCAGTCCTTGTATGATGACGCAGTTTGCCCTGGGGACAGGGTTCATCAGGGCAAGGTCCCTTCTTTTAGAGGTCGCTGGAGGGGGCCCCTCACAGCTAAAGCCTAGGGTCTGTCTTCTGGGAAGAGTCTGAGATCAGACTCTTGAGTATGGCCCCAATCCCGGAGAGAAATTCGCTGGATGGGCAGTCCACGAGCTGGGATCCACTCACCTCTGACTCTGCTCTGGACAGGGGTCTTGGATTCAAAGTCCTTTATAGCTTTTGTAAGGGATGATCATACTAATTTCCATAGGGGCTGCACCAGTTTTATTCCCACCAACATGATATAAGGTTTTCCCTTTTCTTGCATTTTAACAACATTTATAATCATTTGCTTCTTTAATATTAGCAATTATGCCTGGGGTATGATGAAATTTCAGAGTCATTTTGATTATCATTCCTTTGATTTCTAGATGTCAAATAGTTTTTAAAAGTCATCTGATGTTCTATTTAAACTCTTAGCAAATAATGGTAGCAGATGTAGACACTCACACCCAACATTAGAATTCAGGGAATCCGGCAGATGAAAAGAAAAAAAGAATTGTAGGAGCCACAGGGGGCCAGGATAGTAGGAGAACACAGTCCACAAAATTAACTAAGTAGGACTCATAGCATCTCACAGAGACTAAAGCAACAACCAGGGAGCCTGCAGGAGTCTGTGCTAGATCCTCTGAATATATATTATAGTTGTTTATCTTGAGATTTTTGTGGACATCCTACCAGTGGGAGTGGGTGGGGGAGTCTCTGACTCTTGCCTACTCTTGATACCCATGCCCTCCTTCTGAGATGCCTTGTCCAGCCTCTATATGAGTGATTGTGCATAGTTGTTGTAGTAAGTTTCCTGGCCCGTTTGGCGCCAGAGTTTGTAACCTGGTTCGCGCGACAGCTTTTGTCCCCCAAAGAAATGAATCACATGCTTATATCCTTTACACTGTTTGGCCCATGTATTAAGCACATTACTAGCTAGCTCTTTCATCTTAATTCAACCCATTTCCATTTATCTTTCCACCATGTGGCCCACAGCCCATGGCTCACCTGAATTCCTTCATGCTGCTTCTTCGGGGGACAGATGAAGACTGACTAACTCCACCCTTTCCTACCTGCCTGCCCTCTGATTCTCCACCAACTTCTATGGTGCTGTACATAGGCCAAATCAGTTACTTTATTTACAGCATACAGAAAATTCCACCACATTTCCTCTTTTCTGTCTGATTAAAAAGGAAGGTTTCAATTTCCATATAGCAAAATTACAATAGAACAATTCTCAAGCAGAAATTACAGTCACAATATCCAGTCTCTTTGTATTCACAAAATTAAAGAGAATATTCCATTATCTACCTTATCATTGTGAGTCTAAAGTTTCATATCTAACATACCTTTTAAACTAAAAAGAACTATACCTACACTTATTAAACCTTAAACCACATCAAAGACCACAGAAGGATATATTATTATGCAAATAAACAGGAAGTACAATCAACTTCCAAAGTCTAGAAAATGACAGAGATGACCCATGTCTGCCTGGACAGGATAAGACAGTCCTACCAAAAAATACTTCTAAAATACTTCTGCTTCTATAGAGACTTGTCAGATATCATAGGCCAGTAGCCACAAGGATGGATGCTCTCGTTGTACAGAGAAGTGGTGGATGACTGTCCAGGTAGTTAACTGTCACTGTCTTCTCCTAAATTTTGGAAGTTACTTCATCATGCTTCCAACTTCAGGTATATATTTTCCTTCTCAGGTCTTGACAGTGTTGAAGATTGGATAGTTGAGGTTGTTATTACTTCACATCTCAGCAAAGACACTTAGGTGTTAGAACTTTATTGTTCAAGATAAACAGCCTTGAAGCAATCCTGTGCATTTCCTCATATCAACATTTTAGACATTAAATTGCACCTTGTATTTGTTGTTTGTTAGTGGTAGTTTGACCTCGCTTATGTTAGTACCTTTCTCTTCCCCAGACACTGCCTTATGATGATCCCTAGTTTAGAACCTTCCTATTTAGACAAAAGGGGGAGATGTAGGGGGAAATCAGAAACTACACATGTGAACTGATTGCATCAGAGTGCTGGAACCGAGCGGGGCGTGGTCAACTGAAAAGAGCTTAGGAAGTAAAGCCCCCGGATGAAAGAGGCGGAAGAGGAAGCCAGGCTCTGGCGCAGTTCCTGGATCACGGTGGATCGGGCGGTTGGAAAACTCTCTGGTGCTGCTTCCCCCTCTATTTTCTGCCTTTGAACAAAACCCTTTTCTGTTAGTGATATTTGAATAATAAATATTACTTAATATATATCTCACAGCAGGTTAATTACTGTAATACATAGTCTTATTGTAACTTGTTATGCTATATTCTGTTGATATCCCTGGGAGATCTGTTCTTTACTGAAGGGAAATGAAGGAGCATTGGATCTGGGAGATGGGGATAACTGGAAAGACGAGAGGGAGGAGAGGGTGCAGCTGGGATACTTATCATTATATACACAGACTAGGGCAGCTCTCAGTACTTAACAGAGACACTGCAGGTTTTCTAATACATATAATTTAAAAGGTTTTGAACACACCCACCACTGTTTCCCCCCTCCTCTCTTCCCAGTCATCCCCCTGTTTTCTCCCACCACATCCCCCCATCCATTCCTCAGAGAGGCTAAGGACTCCTAGAGTGAATTAATGCAGTCTAGCATATTCAGTGTAGAGAAGATCAAGCCCCCACGCCAGTATCAAGGCTAAACAAAGTGTAGGGAATGGGCTTCAAGACACCAACTCATATACTAAAAATAAATCCTGGTCCCACTGCCAGAAGCCCTACAAACTGACCACACCATTCGACTGTCATCCACATTTAGAGGGCCTAGTTCAGTCCCATGCAGGTTCCCCCAGCTTTTAGTCCAGAGTCAGTGAGCTCCCAATAGCTCAGGTCAGCTGTCTCTGTGGGTTTCCCCATTATGATTTCTTACCTCTTTACTCATATAATCTCTCCTCTCCTTGACTGGACCCAATGCTTAACCCAGTGCTTAGCTGTGGATCTCTGTATCTGCTTCCATCAGTTACTGAATAAAAGTACTATAACAGCAATTAGTGTGATCATCTATTTCATTATAGGGTAAGGCCAGTTTAGGCACCCTCTCCACTATTGCTTAGAGTCTTAGCTGGGGTCATCTTTGTGAGATCTTGAGAGATTCCCTAGCATCAGATTTCTCTCCAACCCCACAATGGCTCTCTCTACCTGAATGAGGTAACACACATCCAGAAAGACAACATGGTATGTAGTCACTCACAAGTAGATTTTATGCATAAAGCAAAGGATAACCACACTACAGTCTACAACCTGTGAGCACCTAGGTAACAATGAGGAATGTAAGACAAGCATCCATGAATCTCCTAGGAAGGGGAAATAAAAAAGATCTCCTGAGTAAATTGGGACCATAACAAGGAGTTAGGGGAGGTGGGAAGAATGAGATAGCTGAGTTGGCAGAGGAACTGAGAGAGAGAACAATGAAATAGACATTTCAGATTTTCGTTGAATAGAGGTTTATGTAGAGAGCTACAACCTGTCACTGTATAGAGACTAAATGATTGTGGATATTTAACCTTAATTAAGATCTGTATTATGTTGCCTTTCTCCAAGACTCAGGAAACATTACAGGATAGTGGGCAGATAGTAGCAACCAGAAAATTGGGAGGATTGAAGCAGAAGATTGTCTTTTCAGTGTGACAGGGGTATTGCCCCCATGAACTCACAGCAGCTATGGATGTGTGGGCAAGATCAACATAGTCAACATTTTAGTAATAAAATGGGAAAGGCTCAGGGGATGCCATTACTCCCTAGGGAGCCATTGGCAATTGATAACAGCTAGGTAAAAGGGACTTAGTTTTTGCTGATCTGTAGCCCCTCTTAAGTTATCTAGGTCACATTGACTATTCCTACACCCAAACACATATGAGAGGCAATAGATTTAGTGGTTATAAAAAAGAAGAGGACATGAGGAAAATGTGGATTGGATAGACTCAAAGTATATTGTACATGCATTTAAGATTCTCCAAAAATAAATAATTATTTTAAAATAATAAGTAAATAAGATGATGTCTCTAGAACTTAATGTAGATTTCAAAATAAAGCACATTAATGGCTGATAAATACTTTAACATATTTCCAACATCCTTAGCCATCAAGGAAATATATACTAAAACTACCTTGAGATTCCAGCTTACCCAACTAAGAATGGCTATTATTGGGTAGTGGAGAGATTGGTCAGCTATTTTGAGCACTTGAGGAACACTTAACCCAGTCATGACATTAGGATGAGGAAATCAGACCTGCCTGGAGTGGATGCTGAGCTGATCCACCATGGGACTTCTTGCCCTTTCGGAGGAGGAGATGGGGAAGAGTAGAAGGGAGGCTGAAGGCAGATGGGGAGGTATTGGGCAGGGGAAAGGAGGGAGA
This sequence comes from Sigmodon hispidus, assembly GCA_004025045.1. Classification (NCBI taxonomy): domain Eukaryota; kingdom Metazoa; phylum Chordata; class Mammalia; order Rodentia; family Cricetidae; genus Sigmodon; species Sigmodon hispidus. Next base: position 70,462 of record PVIH01008128.1, read on the forward strand.
ACAAGGGGGTATATGGAAAAAAGAACTTTATTTTCCTTAAAAAAAAAAAAGAAGGGAGGAAAAGGGAAGGAAGGAAAAAAGACAGAGAGAAAGAGAGAGAGAGAGAGAGAGAGAGAGAGAGAGAGAGAGAGAGAGAGAGACTGAATTCAATTCCCACCACCCACAAGGTAGCTCACAACTGTGGTGATATACTGAGTATCTAATAAAGTATGCCTGAAGATCAGAGGACTGAGTCAGCCACAGATTTAGCCATAAAGGTCACAGAGTGGTAACACACACCTTTAATTCTAGCACTAGGAAGTTTGAACCAGAAAGTGATATTGCAGTGCAGAGAAAGTTTTATAAGGCAGAAGACAGACCTCACCCCTTTCCTTTCAACTGAATATTCAAGGGCTTTTAGTCTAAGGACCTTTGGAAATAAGATTTATTCCATTTGGACAAAGGATTTAGAATGGTGAGAAGTGGCTATAGCTTGTTTCTCTGTCTGATCATTAAACTTTTCCCCAATATCTGGCTCTGGGTTTTTATTAAAAGTCAAATAAGGATTCATGCAATACATGATCATTTATAGCTCTAGCACCAGAGTATCTGGCACCATTTCTGACATCAGTGAATACTAGGCATTTACATGATGTGTAAACATAGGATCTGGCAAAATGCTCTTAATATAAGTTAATATAAAACAAAAGAATAGCTACTATTTTTTTTAATCTCACCACAGGTTAAGAGATAGTCTTTCAAGAATTGAAAATATAATACAGGTTTATAAAAGAATAAAGGGAAAACTAGAACAGAAGAATTAAATGAGATGGGAGACTTAAGGGCAGGGTATGGGGGTGGATAACTAACACCAATAGCATTTTGGGAAACTACATCAAAATATACTACTATGGAAGATCCAAAATGTATGCACATATAAAAGAATTTTAAATGTAGTTACCATGTGATGCAGGGCATAATTTCCCAACTAGACACCATATGCTTTAAAAAGTACCAATAAATGGATTATGTCTTTTTCAATCATTGACCAAATGGACTCCCATAGACACACACCCCCAACAGTACAGCCTATTGTCAATGCTGATGATTGTGTTTCTCAACTTGACATTAAGACTTTATTGCAGAAGACACTACATTCTTATGTCACAGAACTAGAAAAATCTATCTGGTACTCACCTGGAAGCTTCACCACTTCTGGCTAGCATCCAAGTGCTGGAAGGTGCTGTGCATTCTACTAACCCAACTATGAACTATGTGAGCTACAATAACTACTTGCCTGCAAAAAATGCCCACTGATGGAATCATGCAATGAATATAATGAGAATATCCGACCACTTTTTATTGGATGAGAGATATTCTCCATGAGATGGAACCCATACTCAACACTGTTAATTAGACTAAGAACCCCAAACCAAATGTCATGAATCTTAGATGAAACCTACTACTAGTATTTGGCAAACTGATGGTAGCAATAAAATGACTCTTAATAATGTTTTGCTATACCCATAGATTAATGTATCACTAAAACACCATCAAGGAAGCTTCTTCTTATAGTAGAAAGTAACTAACAGAGATACCCACAGCTAGACAATATGAATAGAGTAAGAGGCTTTGGAGAGCTCAGCCCTAAATGGGATGTCTATATCACACACCTCCCCTCAAGGTTTAGAGGTTGTCCTCAAAAAAAGAGATTAAGAACCAGAGATGGTAGATGACTCCATGGAAATAGCATTATCCAGACCCAACAGGACAGATATAAATGTGAATTCACTAAAACTGTGACATACTTATACACTTGCATAAGTGAAGCAAGAGTTACTCAGGAAGCTATTTGCAATTGAAAACTGCCAGAAGAGAAATCTCAGTTCGATTCAGTGGAGTGATACTGGGTAAATCACTCACACTCCAGGACCTGTGTTAGGAGTGGTTTGCCAACCCAAGTCAGACTCTGTGGGTTTTCTTTGGCAATTAGTTAATGCTTTTGTTTTTTGTTTTAGGAGAGAGAAATAACATGAACCTTAGTGAGTACAGAAGTGAGAAATGATTTTTAAGGAATTAAGATAAGGGAAAATGTAGTAAAATACACTATATGAAATTTTCAAAGAATAAATAAAAACAATTTTAAGAAAGTTCAACATAGGATTGTTACCACTAGAGACAGAAAATTTACTCCTAATTGTCTACCTGCAATTACTATGATATTCAAACAAGAAGTTGAGCATGAACATCTATAGAAATACTATTTATTACTTACCTAAAATGATATGAACCATTAACTGATGGCTAGGGGAAAAATCTTTCATAAAATAAAAGGAAATAGTAATTAGTGACAAAAGTTAACTAAAATATTGATGTCTATTCCTATATACATGTACCCTGGAAATATCACAGTAATAAAAGAAGGTAGTGATTGTGTGCTGTAGGTCCATTCATACAAAATGTTAATGATAGAAAAATACATAAAGTAGAATGGTAAGTCTCTGGCTATATGAGGTTTGCCTGGGGGGAAATGAACAGTAGCAATGAGTGTCACAGAGTTTTGTTTGAAGAAAATAATTGTGTGATAAGTACATAAGTGAATGCACAAAACTATGTAACTATAGATTTCATAGTATGAATAGTAGAATGCTCAGTTGTATACTCTCAGTATAATTATTATACTATAGTATAACTATTACTACAAATAATAGTATAGTCTCTGTTTCTATACTTATATAGTAACATTATGGAATATAACACAAAGTTTTACTAAATTGGAAGGTGAAACTTGGGTTCTTACCTAAACCAGTATACAGAAAATATAACAGAGATTCTCAGCCTTCCTAATGCTACCTCACTTTAATACAGTTCCTCATGTGGTGGTGACCCCAATCATAAAATTACTTTTATCACTACTTCATAGCTGTATGTTTGCTACTATTATGAATCTTAATATAAGTATCTATGTTTTCCAGTGATCTTAGGCTATGACTTGAAAGGGTCATTCAATCTTCCAAAACATCTAGACTGCTGAAATAAAGATATTGTGCCAGGGGTTATTGGTGCTTATGACTAAGAAAAAAACGTTGTTGTAAAAAAAAAAAAAAGTAAAACAAATAATAATGTGTCTTTCCTGGGGCATTCTCTTAGAAATAGTAACATTTATATGCCCCAAAGTAAATGCTAATATGACCTATACTGGCCCAGTTAACTTAAGAATAATGGAGATGCATACTCTTTCATAATGAAAACTTGTTTATAATACAATGTCATTGTTGGGAGCCAAAGTCAACTTAGCCATATTTTATAAGTTAGCTCTTATAGTTAGCCAGCAGTCATTTGCCAGAAGGCTATATCTCTATTGTCTTTACCTAAACTATGACTCTTGTTAGTCTGGCTTGATTTTTTTTAGCTTAGTAGGTGACATCTTTTAGGCCTTTTTTTGTAGCTCTCTCAGCTCAGCAGGTGACACTCTTTAGACCCTCAATTGATAACAGATAGATTTTTATATTAATCATATCCTGTCTGTTATATTTTTATAGGCTTGCCACATTTATTTGTATTTCTCACTCTCTTTTTTCCCAGCTACCTGTATGGCAGAGATTTTATATAAATATTGGCTGTAATAATAAAACAAAAGAAGACTTGAACAGAGAGATTTGTCTTGTCTTTTTGTTTTTTGTGTTTTTGTCTTTTATTTGTTTCGTCTTTAGATTTAGGTCTAACATTTATCCTTCATTATTTATATTTTAAATATTTTAACTGTAGATTCTCAGTCATGTACTACAGCTGATAGATACTAGAGGCTTAGCAATGTGGCCTTACCTCAGGATCAATGAAAAAATCTGGCAGATGGCACTTAACATAGACCAGACCCAGTTCTAGTATGAGAGAGAGGGTCTGTTTGTGTTTTTTTCACAGGATGCAGACTTTCACAGGACGCAGATGACCACCAGCACCTCCACCTCGGAACACTCCTAGACTTGCAGTCTCCTGGGACAGAGTCAAGGACCTCCTGCTGACTGAAGCTTACAACTCAAAGTGGAGAGCAGAGGAGCAGCCGCCCTGCCCTCTCAGCAGAAACCAGATCAACAGTTCTTGTCTTGTCTTGCAAATCTTTCTCAGACCTTAAAGCTGCTCCCTTTGTGGCTCTGTTCTTTGTCAGACAAAAATTATTCTGTAGATATATGCCTTCCTCTTACTGTGTGCTAACCTACCTTCTAGACACTTTACATTAGAGATAATATGATAGATAGGTAAGTTAAAAAAAGATTAGAACATAGGAAAAAGCAAAGAGAATAGAAAAAAATAATTTAAAAGCTAGTTTTCCATTTTCCCTTAAGTTATTATACCTTAACCTTCTCCTTTAAGACACTTTATAAAATTTTTGCTTTATTAGCTTTTGGACCATGGACATTTAACAGGCTCACTACCAACAGATAGACTCCCTTGCCTCCATATCCATACAGGTCTATTACTTTACAGACCAAGGGTTTGAGAAACCCTCAGGCGATGAGATTCCTCCAAGAACTGCATGATATTCAGAGCTATGCAGGCTTGCTTGCAAGCAAGCTTGGGCACCAACAAGGGTGCGAGGTGAAGCACTACAAAGAGAGGACCATATATTCTGTCTTTGAATCTCCTGAGGAACAAGCCTGATAGCATAGAGGTTCATGTCCAAATATATTAATATTAATAACCTAGCCCCTCTCCTCCTAAAAAGGACATCTACCATGTGGAAAAAAAAATTTCTTTCGCCAAGCCATAAAAGGTTCCTTCTGCTAAGCTAAAAAATGTTTAGAAGATCAGGTCTCTGTTCCCTCCCTCTTGGTTAATGCCCACTCATATGGTAACTCATATGATAACTAATTCTCCTCAAAAAATAATTGTAAGGGAGGAAATGTTGGCAGCCAAAGTCAACTTAGCCATATTTTATAAGTTAGCTCCTATAGCTAGCCAGCAGTCATTTGCCAGAAGGCTACATCCCTATTGTCTTTAGCTAAACCATGATTCCTGTTAGTCTGGCTTGATTCTCTCCACTCAGCAGGTGACATTCTCCAGGCCTTCTCCTGTAGCTCTCTCAGCTCAGCAGGTGACACCCTCCAGACCCTCAACTGATAACAGATAGATTTCCATATTAATCAGACCCTGTCTGCTACTTTCCCTCACAGGCTTGCCACATTCTTTTGTATTTCCCACCCCCTTTCCTCCCAGCTACCTGCATGGCAGAGATTCTATATAAATATTGGCTATAATAATAAAACAAAAGAAGACTTGAACAGAGAGATTTGTCTTGTCCTTCCATTCTTCGTGTTCCTGCCTTCTATTTGTTTAATTCCTAGATTTAGGTCCACGCTGAAGACCCTGCTGGCCGGGGCAGTCATGAATTTCATCCAACCGATAATAGACATGTACCGTGTAGGATTAATGAAAGCACAACTATGGATCTCAGTTATTGCTTCAAATAACAAGGACATAGATGTTGACATTTGGCTGTAATATAACAAAGAGAGTAGCTCAGAAGACAGTGATGATGGGTGACATTTAAATTTTTCTTAAAGCTAAGGATTCAAAAGGAATCTATGAAAATGTGTGCTTCATTTTTTTCTTAATATTTAAACATGATGTAAGGAAGTGTAATTTTCACATATTCCTATCCTTAACATATGTTAGTAGATATAGAAAATGGGGTTAGAATATCATTTTTCTTACTGCTGAGTAGTACCCCATTGTGTAGATGTACCACAGTTTGTTAATCCATTCTTTAGATTTTATTTTTTATGACTCATGTACTTTAGAGAAAAGAGAAGTTTTATTACTGTATGGGGTTTTTTAGCTATCCTGAATGTTTTGCTTTTTAATATAAAGTTTGATATTGATTTTCAAAAAACGATTAAAAATTTTAAAAAAAGAAAATGGGGTTGGACATGTCTGATCTATGCCAGTAACATACCCTTTGCTCAAATGTTTGTTTACAAGGAATTACAATGTATCCACAGAGTACCAAGTGGCAACCTTTGAAATGGTGTCTTCTCTGCATGTATGTGAGAGCTGTGTAGCTTGGTCTTCTTGTTGAACTCCTAACAGTGGAAACGAGGGGGTAGGGGGGGGAGAGTGTCTCTTACTTGTTTACTGCCATTCGGGATCCTACTCCTCATACTGGGTTTCCTTGCCAAGCCTTAATAGGAGGGGATGTTTATCCTCTTACTGCAACTGGACATGCCATGCTTTTTTAATGACCATAGTATCCCTGTTCTTTTCTGAATAGAAATGGAGGAGGAGTGGATGGGGAAGGGACAAAGACTAGGAAGAGAATCAGGAGGAAAAACTGTGTCTGGGATGTAAAATAAGTTAATTGATTAATTTTTAAAAAAGGAAACAGTGTGTCTTTAACAGCCACTAACAAAACAATATATTCTAAGATATATTATGTTGTCATTTAACATGTACTTTCTGGTTACTTTTAGCAGTTATACAAACTCTCTTTTTAGCCCCACAAAGAACAAGCAACACCAAACAATCAAGTTAACGTCCACCCATGAGTTTCTCTCCCATTCCACCTCCCCCTAAAGTGTAGTCACATGCAATCATTGGCTATTATCAATCACCTTTCCTACAAAGGTCCTGGATAATTACTGCCTTTAATGAGTTACTGCAACATCTGGACTCCTCTGGGACACAGAGCCTCTTATGTAGGGATACATAGTATGGGAAGAATGTGAAATGTAGTATAGACACTGGAGAGGACTGCAGACCTTGTGACTTTCTGTGCCCATAGTGAATAAGAGAAGCAAGATCTTTTTTCAGGAATTCAGAGTCACCCTTGCCCAGCCAGGTAATTATCAAGAGAGTGAGTTATCCCCTTGCTGTCCTTCCAACTTGAAAATATTTTATATTTCTTCCCAATTGCACATTCTCAAAATAGTTTTATATATGATAATATTCATCTTTGTCATCTCTCTGAATCATATTATTGTCATATAGTGGAAATATTTGTTTTGTGCTTGACATTAATAAACATCTTAGTATCTATAAGGTTCTTTACATTTACTCTTTTTTAAATAATATTATTTCAAGCTAATAACACAATTTTGTAAAAAAAAATAGTTTAATTCTGTGATTGACATTGAATTTTTGTGGGGAGAGACTCACTGTTTCCCAGGTTGGCCTCAAACTCAAGATGATCTCCAGCATCAACCTCCCAAGTGCTGGCACATAGTTCTGCACTACTACACAGGGATCAGTTAAGTATTTCTTCTGTTTTTAAATCTCTTCCCTCCTCTTCCCCTTTTTCTCTGTGATGTCTTTCTGTCACTCTGTGTCTTGGTTTCTCTGTATTTGTCTCTCTGTCTACACAGAAGTCAGAGGATATCAAGCATACATGAGTTCACATTTCACAATGCTCAATGTCTTATTGTTTGCCTTGGCATATGCCAGGCTAGCTTTCATGCAATCATTCAGGAATTCTCTTACCTCTACCTCTCATCTTTCATAGGAGCACTAGGATTACAGACACCTGCTACTACACTTGGCCTATCATTCACAGAGGATGCAAAATTTGGGAAACTGTGTTATGGTTTTCCCTACATTTGCAATTCCTCCATAGTACTGAAACATGATTATAAAGTATACTTCAGTGAATTCACCTGCATTAAATACCCATTGGCAGAGTGAAGGTCTCTTTTGTGTGGTTTTGTTGAATGTTGTGCATACTTACCAAGTACTATACAGTTGAGCTGAATACCTAGACATGTATGTCTCTTAATGCTCATATCCTGCTCCCTTAAAGAATGCCAGAATATTCATTAGTCAAGACTGTATAAAATGTTGGGCATGCTAACCAAGTACTATACAGATGAGCTACATACTTAAGTTTGCATGGACCTAAATGTCACTTCTTTTCCAGATTAAAGCATGCTGGGATGTTCATTAGTCAAGAATGTATAGAAAACAAAACAGAACAGAAAGGGCAATTTATTTTAAGAATGTAGCTTAAGCTTAGACCCTGTTGGCAAGTGAGAGTCTGAACATCTACGGAACAAGCCTAAGGAGACCCTAGGAAGAGCAGAGGCTGCAGTCCTGAGAGCAGTCTAAAGACAGAAGTTTTCTTCAAAAAAAAGGAGCACATTTTCTTCCATATCCTGCGACTTGCTTCACGAGGCTTCTTGTATTATAAAGAGTGATCTGCTAGGTCTACTGAATTCACTGTTAATAATAATGAGAATACCTTCCTAACAACATTAAGAACAGACAATTTTCAAAACATATCAGGGACTAAGAAAGTATCCATCACTTGATGTTATGTATATATGAGGGAAAACTCAAAACAAATTTTGTGGGTATGTCAATACCTAGTGATTCTTTTATATTTTCACTTATAAAATGATCTTCATATTGATTTTCCTATATCAATATTGTTGACATCCTCTGTATCACTTTTAATCACCAGAATTACTGAAACCAGTCATACCTTCATACCATCAAGGTTTAATAAATACAAAATTATTTCTGAATTTGATCATATACTGTCAAGTTTTGGAGTGGTTAAGTCTAGTGAGTTTGCATTCTGCAAAGTATAAATAAGTGTGTATGTTCTAATTTTAATGGTAATTTTATGCCTATAAAGGTGAAGAGTCTATACCTCAGTCTGCATTATAACCAAAAAATATTCAGGAAACATTGATCACATCTAGGCATCATGTCAAGTGTTGGCCCTGTTATAAGATAATAGCAGACATGATTTATGTTGCATGAAATTTGAATTCTGATGGGAAGTCAACTGTAAAGTAGTGATCATGAGCACCAGGAATTGGGGGATGAGTTCATAATGCTATGAGAACATATCAGTAGGTCCTATGTGGTCTTTGCAGGTAGGAAAAGGTTTCCAAGCAAGCAGCATCTATGTTACCTAAAGGATAAGTAGGGACAAGTCAGATAAAGCATGAGCAGTGGGGAAAAGTTAACAGTCAGAAGGAATCATTGTTTAAGAATGGAGACTAGAGGTTATAACTTCAGTCTTTGTCCACAGAGAAGTGGAATGCAGAAGTCACTGTGAGTAATATGTGGCATGAAAGGTGGGCAGAGGTCCAGCAATAAAGTATCATTTGTGTACTCAAAAAGAATGTGCCTTTATCTTAAAAATCAGTGATAATTCCTTGGAACATTTATTAGAAAAGAGAGAATCTTTTTGTAGATGATGTTATTCATAGGACTTAAACTTGAATAAATTTCAGATCATTTAAAAGACCAGTTTTAAATCAGTAAATATAAAGTCAGTAACTAAAGATGTCAAATTTAAATATAAAAGGCATAAGTTATTCTTATTATATTAACTATTTGAGGATAGATAGCTTTAGGTGATATAATGTCAATCATCTACAGTAAATTATCCCCTTGGGATATCATAAAGAAAGGGCATACTCAGAGACATTCACACTGAGGATTTTAAGTGGCAAATAAGAGATGTTAACTTTGAATAACCATCAACAATAAAATAAAACATGATTTTAAAAAAAAGAAAGAGAGAAACAATTACCATCTTAGATTTTTTTATTTTCATAGAAAAAAAGGACTTTATTTTCAAAAAAAATTAAAAAGAGTGATAAGAAAAATATTCATCTTAAATTATAAAAGTGTAAATAAAGCATATTGAAGAAGGGCACTGAGACAGGTAAATAGGGGCATGAATTAAGAATTTAATATAATATTGCTGGAGACACAAGGTGCCTTCTTGTAATAGGAATGTAGTTTGTGATGAAAAATGCAGTGGGTTGAAAGATAATGTAAAAGAGAATTAAAATGCCCTAGATCAAAGTGAAAAAAAAAATGGAAGCAATAATATATATCCTTTTTAATCTGAATTGCTTTTACTAACATAAGAGAGATATAAAAGGAAGGCCTTATAACAGTAGGATTATCAGTTTCTTTGAGAATCTGTCTCCATACAAAATTCTTGATACAGTCAATGGAAGATAAACAATTAATGATGGGATATATGTTCTGTTGTTTGGAAAAATACCTACAAATAAGTTTTAAGTGCCAACATAAAACTTTAGTGTATATAACTTTTTTCTAGATAGATAGATGATAAATGGATAGATGAAATAGATGTAAGAATAGATAGAGAGAGATAGAATGAAAAACACATTTATAACCATCACATTGTGAAAGAATGATAAAACACAAGGCAATTAAATTTGTCTAGGATGACTAACTTGGTAAGTTCAAGAAAAACACATTGATTTTATACCAAAGTCAAATTTAAAAAACTGTTTGAAAAAGCACTTGCTAAAACAAGTTAGAAGGACTTTAATAAGTCTTCAATAATTATTGATATAGACCTGTTGATCTTAATAACTATTGATATATATATGTGTGTGTGTGTGTGTGTGTGTGTGTGTGTGTGTGTGTGTGTGTGTGTGTTGACCTTAACAGTATACTTCTTCTGGTGATGTTTTATATAGCAGGTAAATTTGTTACATCTTCTGCTCATCATCCGATGAATTTGAAGTATTCTCACCTTCATTTGGAATGTTAAATGACACTATTATTCTTTTCTGAAAAGGCATTGGAGTAAACAAATGACCAGAAACAACCAAACTGTCATCGCCCAGTTCCTCCTCCTGGGCCTGCCTATGCTTCCAGAGCACCAGAATCTGTTCTTTGCCCTGTTCCTGATCATATACCTTACCACTGTCCTGGGAAATCTCATCATCATCATCCTTATTCTACTGGACTCCCATCTCCACACACCCATGTACTTGTTTCTCAGCAATTTGTCCTTGGGTGACCTCTGCTTTTCCTCTGTCACAATGCCCAAATTGCTGCAGAACATGCAGAGACAAACACCATCCATCCCCTATGCAGGCTGCCTGGCACAAATATACTTTTTTCTGTATTTTGGAGACCTTGGGAACTTTCTCCTTGTGGCCATGGCCTATGACCGCTATGTGGCCATCTGCTTCCCCCTTCATTACACCAGCATCATGAGTCCTAAGCTCTGTGTGAGTCTGGTGGTGCTGTCCTGGGTACTGACCACATTCCATGCCATGCTGCACACCCTCCTCATGGCCAGATTGTCATTCTGTGAGGACAAAGTAATCCCCCACTACTTCTGTGATATGTCTACTCTGCTGAAACTGGCTTGTTCTGACACTCATGATAATGAATTGGCAATATTTATCTTGGGAGGTCCTATTGTTGTGCTCCCTTTCCTTCTCATTATTCTTTCTTATGCAAGAATTGTTTCCTCCATCTTCAAAGTCCCTTCTGCTAGAGGTATTCGTAAAGCCTTTTCTACCTGTGGCTCCCACCTATCTGTAGTGTCACTATTCTATGGGCCAGTCATTGGTCTCTACTTATGCCCTTCCACGAATAACTCTACTGTAAAGGAGACTGTCATATCTTTGATGTACACAATGGTAACTCCCATGCTGAACCCCTTCATCTATAGCCTGAGGAACAGAGACATGAAGGGAGCATTAGAAAGAGGAGTTTTCAGGCTAAAGAGATGGCTCAAAAGTTAAGAGCACTGACTGCTCTTCCAGAGGACCCAAGTCCAATCCCCAGCAACCATATGGTAGTTAATAATTGTCTGTAATTCCCTTTCCAGGGGGCCTGACACCCATGGCAAAACACCAATGTATAAAGAATAAGTAAATAAATTTAAAAAACAGTTGTTTGCAAAAAAAAATTATTTCCTTCTTAAGATGATAACACTTCAGATTTGAATTTAATTTCTTCTAGAAAATATTAATTTTAACATTGGATGCTGTTATAGATTTTTCCTCACTATGGGTGTTTCCATTTAAAGGTCTCACAGCATGACTTTTACTGCACATATTAGAGGGAATTTATATGAATAATTAAATTTAGGAAATAAGTTTGGAAAACCCAAACTCTTTGTCTTGTGTAAGTGGTAGCGTAAATTGTAGTATGGACTTAAAGTCATATCTGATCCCCATGGCTTTTTATTTTAAGTTATTCCAGGGTTTTTTTTATTTTATCCAAATGTCTGCTTTGACTGTGTGCTTATAAATTTGTACTCTATAATCTCAGATCAATAGTTAATAATATTCACATATCTCAACTCACCAGCCCTTTACCAGTTTTTCACATGTTCTTGATATAGTCTTTCATTAATTACATCATTTAATTCCCTAGGCTCTACCTTTAGTTCATTGTGTATATTGTTTTTTATACCAGTCTTGACTCTGAACAAATTTATTAGGCCTTCGGTGTATAGCTGTCATTATTGTTGTATTTTTCTACACCTGGAATTAATCAGTAGCCAGTGACACCTTGATGTATTTTCTCAAACTCAGGTAAAAATATTTGGTTATAATTGTGTTTTCTGTTGTTTATATTTCTTTTCTTTTGGGGCATGGTTTTATTTTGATTTTTTGGTTTTGAAGGATTTTGTTGTATTGGGTAGGTTTTTGAAGTGAATCTTAAAATTGGATGAGTAGAGAGGGAAAAAGGGAAGACTATTATTAAATATATTTAAATGTTAAAATTGTTTAAAAATAAAACATAATTATAAAAACCAGAAGCCCCTATTTCAATTTTCAAGGCTTGAACTGTTTTGTTTACCTGTCTAATTGATTTTTCTTTGTTTTCCTTAACGAATTTATTAATTTTTTCTATATTTTAAACTTTTCTTCTGTTTCTTTTTTTCATTTTTTCTTTTTATTATGAGTAAAAAAGTCACATTTTCTATTCTTTTATATACTTATTCAAGGTCCCTTCCCCCTCCCACCATATCAGGTCATTGACTCTTTTCCACCTCTCCCCATCCCCCTCCACAGCATGGGCAGGAGGTTCCAAGGTCCCAAGGACCCAATATTGCTCAGTTCAGCCTTTGCTCCTGGCAAACCCAGTTTTCTCCCCTCAACATGGACACAGAGTCAGGTGTACCTCTAGAGGGAGTGGGATCCAAGGTGTTGGTCCAAGGAGTTTCGGATCCCAAACTGTTCAGTGGTTGTGGTTTGCAGCTTAGGCATGCTTTGCTTTTTTCTTTTTTGTTTAGAGTCTACTAATGAGTGAGTACATCCCCTGCTTATCTTTCTGGGTTTGTAATACCTCATTCAGGAGGATATGCTCCAAATTCATCCATTTGCCTGCAAATTTTAGGATATCATTTTTCCTTATTGCTGAGTAGTACTCCATTGTGTAGATGTACCACAGTTTGTTAATCCATTCTTCAGTTGAGAGACATCTAGGTTTTTTCCAGGTTCTTACTATTACAAATAACGCTGCTATGAATATAGTTGAGCTAATGCCTTTGGAATGCGACTGTGCATCTTTAGAGTATACACCCAGAAGTGGTACTTTTGAAGCCTTGGGGAGATTGATTCTCAGTTTTCTGAGAAACAGCCATACTGCATTCCAGAGTGGGTGAACAAGCTAACACTCTCACCAACAATGGAGGAGTGTTCCCATTGCTCAGCAACTTCTCCAGCATAGGCTGTCATCTGTGTCTTTTATCTTAGCCAATCTGACAGATGTCAGGTGGTATCTGAAAGTCGTTTGATTTGCATTTCTCTGATAGCTAAAGATGTTGAGCACTTTTTCAAGTGCCTTTCAGCCATTTTTAATTCCTCTTTTTAAGCAGACTGTGGATTTTATTACTGAACATGATTTTGCAAGGTACAGGAGGAGCACCATAGAAGCCTTCAGGAGTGCAGGGCTTGCCACTTGTCCAGGGCACCACCATTGGGGATATATTTGACCCCACAGTCATCAGGAATAAGCAGCTTTGCAGCAACCATGTCTTCAAATTCATCTGCACTAAACTTGGTGAAGCCCCATTTCTTTGAGATGTGGATCTTCTGGCGGTCAGGGACCTTGAATTTGGCTCTGCGAAGAGCCTCAATCACATGTTCCTTATTCTGCAGCGTGGTGCGGATGGACATGATGACCTGGCCAATTCTGAACCCTGGCCACTGTGCCCTGGGGCTTCCCAAAGGCAACACGCATACCTGTCTGGTGCCTGTCAGCCCCAGCACAGGACAACATCTGGTTGATTTGGATGACATGAAAAGGGTGGAGCCTCACTCGAATATGAAAGCCATCCTTGCCACAACTCTTTACCATGTATTTGTTGGCACAAATACGGGCAGCCTCCAGAGCTTCAGAAGAGAGTTGCTCATATTCATCTGACACCATCTGGCCACAGAGTAAGAGTTCATCTACTTTTGCCTTCTTCCGTCCCAAGTCAAAGATGCGAATTTTAGCATCAGGGACACCACGACAGTAGCGAGACTTCGGGTATGGCTTGTTCTTACAATACCGGTGACACCGGGAAGGGCGGCGACCCATGATGACAATAGGATCGAAGGTGGCGCGCTGGAGGAAAAAGAGCTATAATTCTTCTGTTGAGAATTCCCTTCTTAGTTCTGAACCCCATTTTTTAATTGGGCTATTTAGGGATTTTTGCTCTAGTTTCTATATTATATCACTTGTAGGGTTGGTGAAAATCTTTTCCCATTCTGTAGGCTGTCGTTTTGTCCTATTGACAGTGTCCTTGGTTTTACAGAAGCTTCTTAACTTCAGGAGATCCCACTTATTGATTGTTGATTTTAGTGTCTGTGCCACTGGACACTAGGAAATGGTCGCTTGTGCCAATTCATAGAAGTGTATTTCCCACTTTCTTTTCTATCAAGTTTAAAGTGGCTGGGTTTATGTTGAGGTTTTTGAACCACATGGATTTGAGTTTTGTGCAAGGTGATAGGCTTGAATCTATTTGTATTTTTCTACACACTGCCATCCAGTTATGCCAATACAATTTGTTGAAGATAGTATCTTTTTTTCCATTGAATTTTTTTGACCTCCTTGTCAAAAATCCGGTGTTCAGAGGTTAATGATTGGGTATTCAATTCAATTTCAATGATCCACAATTCTGTTTTATGCCAGGCTGTTTTTATTACTGTATTTGTATAATATAACTTGAAGTCCAGGATGGTGATACGTCCTGAGGTTCATTTGTTGAGCAAAATTGTTTTGACAATCCTGGGTTTCTTGTCATTCCAAATGAAATTTAGTCTTGTTCTTTCCAGGTCTGTAAAGAATTGTGTTGGGATTTTGATGGGAATTGCATTGAATTTCTAGATAGCTTTTGGTAGGATTGCCATTTTTATTATGTTGATCATACCTATCCAGGAACATGGGAGATCTTCCCATTTTCTGATATCCTTTTCAATTTCTTTCTTCAGTGATTTAAAGTTTTTGTGTAATAGATCTTGTACTTCTTTGGTTATAGTTACACCAAGGTATTCATTGCTATTTGCAGCTATTATAAAGTGTGATGGTTCCCTTATTTCATTTACTGCCCTTTCATCTTTGGTGTATAGAAGGGCTACTGATTTCTTTAAGTGAATCTTGTATCCTGCTACATTACTGAAGGTGTTTATCAGCTGTAGAAGTTCCCTGATAGAATTTTGTGGGTCACTTATGTATACAATCATGTCATCTGCAAATAGAGACACTTTGACCTCTTCCTTTCCAATTTTTATCCCCTGAATCTCCTTTTGTTCTTTTATTGCTTTAGCTAAAACTTTGAGAACTATATTGAATAGATAAAGGGAGAGAGGATATCTTTGTCTAGTTCCTGATTTTAGTGGGGTTGCTTTGAGCTTCTCTCCATTTAGTTTGGTGTTGTCCATCAATTTCTGGTAAATTTTCTTTATTATTCTTAGAAATTTTCTCTGGATTCCTAATCTCTCTGGGACTTTTATCATAAAGGAGTGTTGACCTTTGTCAAAGGCTTTTTCAGCATCTAAGGATATGGTCATGTGTTTTTGTTCCTTTATTTTGTTTAGAGAATGGCTGACGTTTATGGGTTTTCGTATATTAAACCATCCCTGCATTTCTGGGATGAAGCCTACTTGATTGTGGTGGATGATATTTTTTTTTATATATTGTTGTATATGGTTTGCCAAAATTTTGTTGAGAATTTTAACATCAATATTCATGAGGGAATTTGGGCTGTAATTCTCCTTCTTTGTTGAATCTTTGAATGGCTTGGGTATTAGGGTAATTGTGGCCTCATAAAAGGAATTTGGCAATATTCCTTCAATTTCTACTGTGAGAAATAGTTTGAGGGGTAAAGGTAGTAATTCTTCTTTGAATGTCTAGTAGAATTCTGTGCTGAAACCATCTAGACCAGGGCTTTTATTTCTGTGGAGGCTTTTAATGACAGCTTTAATTTCCTTAAGGGTTATAGACCTGTTTAGGTAATTAATCTGTTCCTCATTTAATTTTGGTAAATGGTACCTGTCCAGAAAGCTGTTCATTTCTTCTAAGTTTTCTATTTTTGTGGAATATATATTTTCAAAGTATGATCTGATAATTCTCTGGAAATCATGGGGGTCTGTTGTTATGTCCTCCTTTTCATTTCTGATTCTGTTAATTTGAGTATTCTCTCTCTCTCTCTGTCTTTTGTTAGGTTTCTTGTGTGAGATTTCTAGCTCTTGTTCTTAAACTAAACCATGGTTCTTGTTACCTTTTCTCAGAGCAGCATAGTTGTCCTCAGCATCTGCTAGCTTCTCAATGTGATGTCTCCGTGGTATATCTTTGCCTTCTTTGCAGCATTTTTTGGCATCTCTGCTCTGCTCTGAGATGTTCCCTGAAGTTTTCTTAGCCTGGCAGCCTTGCCCACACTTTCTGTCTGCCTTTGGCCAATCAGCAATCTTATTAAACCAGTAGGTGGGACAATCATTTACAGTGTAACAGAACATAATCCCACTACAGGTGTCACTTTTAAATTCCTCCTTGTTACTTAGCTGCTCAGGGATTGTGGACTGTAGTGTAGTTATCCTTTGCTATACATGTAAAATCCACATATGGGTGAGTACATTTCTTATTTTTTTGTGTCTTTTGGGGTCTGTTCTACCTCACTCAGGATTGTTTTTTCTAGTTCATCCATTTGCCTGCAAATCTCAGGATGTTAATTTTTTTAACTGTTGTGTAGTACTCCATTGTGTAGTTGTACTACATTTTTAAAATCTATAATTCAGTTGAGTGACATCTTGGTTGTTTCCAGTTTCTGCATATTACAAATAATGCTGCTATAAACATAGTTAAGCAAATACCCTTGTGTTAAGAATGTTAAATTTTTTGGGTATATGCTGAAGAGTGGTATTGCTGGATCAGTAGGTAGATTGATTCCCAGTTTTCTGAAAAACTGCAATACTAATTTCCCAAGTGGCTGTACAAGAAACTGAGAAGTATTCTCCTTACTCCATATACCATCCAACAGAGGAAGTCAACAGTGTTTCTGATCTTACCCATTCTTTTTGTCATGTTTTATTTATTTAAATAATTTTTTCCCAATTTACTCCTGCTTGCTCTCCTTTCCCTCCTTCTCAGTCCCTCCCAGTCCCTCTTAGTTCTCTCTCAGCCTTCTCAACCTCATATCCCCATCCATTTTTCAAGAAGAGCAAGGAGTCCCAAGGTGTGTCATTTCAGTCTGGTGTATCCATTTGAGGTAAGTCTGATTCCCTCATCCAGGTATTTAGGCTGGATTAGGTGTTCCTCTATATGG
This sequence comes from Sigmodon hispidus, assembly GCA_004025045.1. Classification (NCBI taxonomy): domain Eukaryota; kingdom Metazoa; phylum Chordata; class Mammalia; order Rodentia; family Cricetidae; genus Sigmodon; species Sigmodon hispidus. Next base: position 87,983 of record PVIH01008128.1, read on the forward strand.
AATATGTTTCAAGATGCCAGTTTATGCACAGGAACATAGTCTGATCCTACTCCAAGAGTCCTACAAACTGCCCATGCCATTTGACAGCTATCTACCTTTGGAGAGTTTAGTTTCTTTCCCTGAAGGTTTCCCAGGGGCTGTTATGATTTAGTGAGCTCCCAATAGCTCCAGCCAGTCATCTCTGTGGGTCTCCTCCTCATGATCCTGATCCCTTTGCTCATATACACTCTCCTCTTTCTCTCTTCATATGGACCAGAAGCTTGCCCTGGTAGTTAACTATGGATCACTCATTCCACCTCTATTCATTGTTGGATGAAAGTTCTATTATGACACTTAGGGTGGTCATTCCTTTGATTATTGGGAATGTCCTGTTTAGGCACCTTCTCCACTATTGGTTAGAGTCCTAGCCAGGGACACTCTGTGGGTTCTTGAAGGTTTCCCTAGCACCTGGTCTTTTTCCAACCCCATATTTGCTTCCTCTATTAAGATCTCCATCTCTTTTTTTCTCATTTGTTGCTCCTATTACTTAACCATCTCCTTCTCTCGTGATTTGTTCCCATCCTTGCTTGGTCACTACCCATTATGATTCCAATTTACTCAGGAGATCTTTTCTATTTTCTCTTCTCAGGGTGATCCCTGAATGTCTCATTTAAGTTTCTTCTGATCACAACCTGTTCAGGGTTTGTAATTTGCAGCCTGGTAATTCTTTTGAATTGCATTTCCATGATGACTAAGATGTTGAGCAATTCTTTAAGTGTCTTTTGGCCATTTGAGATTCCTATGTTGAGAATTCTCTATTTAGTTCTGTATCTCATTTTTAATTGGATATTGTTTTTTGATCTCTAGTTTCTTTAATCCTTTCTATATTTTAGAGATCAGCTCTCCGTCAGATGTAAGGTTGGTGAAGATCTTTTTCCACTGTGTAGGCTTTTGTGTTGTCTTATTGACCATGCCCTTTTCTTCACAGAAACTTCTTAGTTTCCAAAGGTCCCATTTATTAATTGTTTCTCTCAGTGTCTGTGCTACTGGTGTTATATTTAGAAAGTGGTCTCTTGTGCCAATGTGTGCCTCATGGCTATTTCTTACTTTCTTTTCTATCAGATTTAGTGTAACTGGGTTTATGTTGAGGTCTTTGGTCCACTTAGACTTGAATCCTGTGCAGGGTGATATATATGGATTTATCTGCATTCTTCTACCTGCCACCACTCAGCTATGCCAATACTATTTGTTGAAGATACTATATCTTCTTCCATTGCATTTTTTGGTTTCTTTGTAAAAAATTAGGTGTTCATAGGGGTGTGGATTAGTGTCAGGATCTTCAGTTCAATTCCGTTGATTCTGATTTTTGTTTTAATGCCAATGCCAAGCTTTCTTTTTTATTACTTAATTCTATAGTAGATCTTGAAGTCAGATACGGTGATGCTTCTAGAAGTTTTTTTTTATTGAACATGATTGTTTTGACATTTCTGAGTTTTTTTGTCTTTCACATGAATTTGAGTTTTGTTCTTTCAAGGCCTATGAGGAATTGTGTTGGCATTTTGATGGGGATGGCACTGAATCTGTAGATTAGTTTTGGTAAGATTATTATTTTTGCTATGTTGATTCTACTGATCCAAGAGCATGAGGAATCTTTTCATTTCTGATCTCTCCTTCAATTTCTTTTTTAAATGACATAAAGTTCTTGCCATATAGGTCTTTAAGTTCTTTAGAGTTATCCTAAGACATTTGATGTTATTTGCAGCTCTTGTGAGGAATATTTCTCTGGTTTCTTTTTCTGCTCTTTTATCATTTGTGTATTGGAGGGCTATCAATTATTAAGTTAATCTTGTATTCTGCTACATTGATGAAGTGTTTACCAGCTGAAGGAGTTCCCCAGTCTAATTTTATGGGTCACTTATATATATTATCATATTATTTGTAAATAGAAATTTGTTTGATTTATTTTTTCCAGTTTGTATCTTTTCAATCTCCTTTTGTTGTCTTGCTGATCTGCCTAGAACTTTGAGTACTATATTGAATAGTTATAAAGAGAGTGGACAACCTTGTCTTGTTCCTGATTTTGGTGGGGTTGCTTTGAGTTTCTCTGCATTTAGTTTGATGTTGGTTTTTGGCTTGGAGTATATTGCCTTTATTATGTTTACGTATGCTTCTTATATCACCAATGTCTCTAAGACTTTTATTATGACAGGGCTTTGTATTTTTTCCAAGAATTTTTTTCAGCATCTGTTACGATAATTTTGCAGCTCTTTTCTTTCATGTTGATTATATGACAAAAGAAATTGACAGATTTTTGTATGCCGAACCACTGTTGCATCTCTGGGATGAATCCTTCTTGATCATGGTGGATGATTTTATATATATATATATATATATGCATATATATATATAAATTTTTATATATATATATATACTTGGTTTGCCAGTATATTTTGAGTATTTTGCATCAGTGTTTATGAGGGATATTGGTCTGTAGGTCTGTAATTCTCTTTTTTGTTGCATCTTTGTGTGGTTTGGAAATCAGGGGAACTGTGTCTTATAAAAAAAATTGGCAGTGTTCCTTGTGTGTGGAATAATTTTAGCAATATTGGTATTTAAAAAAAAATGTATAAATTTGTGCTGAAACCATCTGGCCTTGGGCTTTTTTTTTTTTTTTTTTGTAGCTGCATCTATTTTCTTAGGGGATGAGGGTCCATTTAATTTGTTTTTCTGGTCTTGATTTAATTTTGATAAGTTGGTACCTATCTAGAGACTGTCCATTTTTTATGGTTTTCAATTTTATAAAGTACAGGTTATTGAAGTATGACATAATAATTCCCTTGTACTTTCTCTGTGAAGAAGTGAATTACCCTCCTCCAAGGTGGCTAGTCAGGCCAGCCCCTAGTCCTAGATAATGAGGCACAACCCATGTCCCCCCTAATCCCATTTGTAAGCAAGCAAGCAGGATGCCTATGGGCAAGCCTGCCCACCATCATCCCTCATTGGACCCTGTATATATAAGCCCCACTTCATTTCCCAAACCTACCCATCTCCCCAGCCTCAGTGGCTTTCTGAGGTACAGACTCTGGGGGATCTCTATCATGAGCGGTAAGTTATCTTCCACCCAGCCAGCCAATCAACCCATCCTCCAGGCCTAGGCAAGGGGGCAAATCTTGTACCCTCAGCCCCCATTGCAGCCTTAGCTGCAGGCAAACAAGCAGGACCCCTGTGGTCAAGCCTACCCACCACCATTCCTCATCAAACCCTGTATTGTATAAGACTCATTCCTTCTCCCAAACCCATTTATTTCCTGGAGTTCTCAACTTCTCCCTGAGACACAGACTCCACTGGCTCTGAATTCACCAAGAGCTCCGGTTCTGCAAGAACTATTTAACCAAGAACAGCTCTCTGGAACACAGACAATGCTTTCACTTATTGGAAAAAGATGAGCACATATCAGAGCAAAAATGAATTCAACAAAATAACAATATTTCACCACCAGACCCTAGCTGTTTTACAACAGTAAGACCTGATTATTCCAATATAAAAAAAGACAGAAAAAAGACCTTAAAATAACTTTATGAAGATAATAGAAACCTTTAAATAGAAAATTAAAGATGAAATGAAAAAAAAAAACTGCCTTAAAGAAACAGAAGAAAGCACGGCACCAGAATCCGTGCCCAGGAAAGTTGTGTTCTGGGACCAGGTTCGGTATGTGGTGCGTGTCCCCAGACACTCCTTAGCAGACAGGTCTTGGGTTTGGCTGTGAGGGGCTCCTCCAGTTGCACCTAAAAGAGGGGGCACTGTACCATCACCCTGCCTAGAAATGCATCAGCAGAGAAGGACTGAGGACTTTGAAATCCAGACTCAGACTCCACTCAGAGGTGAGGTGAGGTCAGCAGGCCATGGCACCTGAATCCCTGCCAGGGGAAGTTGTGTTCTGGGACCAGGTTCGGTCTGTGGTACATGTCCTCAGACACTCCTTAGCAAAAAGGTCTAGGGTTTGGCTGTGAGGGGCTCTTCCAGCTGCTACTAAAACAGAGGACCTTGCACGGCCACCCCACCTCCAACTCCATTATCAGAGAAGAACTGAGAACTTGAAATTCAGACCCCTGCCCAGAGCAGAGTCAGGCATTGAGCAGACCCCTTGCTCAAGGTGACAGGAGACACACAAATCATCTTGACACAACTGACTAGGACCCACTTAATGGTGAACCACTGAAGCCCTGGGCAGAAGCCAGTACAAAAATACATATAATAATATAAAGAACAACAAGGCAACTCGAGAAGAAAGTGAATAGAGCAATGAAGAGGAAGCAGAAGGAAGCAACACCAAAAACAGTTTTATGAAGATCATTGAAACCCTCAGAGAAGATATGAAAAATTCCCTTAAAGAAATAGAAGAAAATACAACCAAAAAATTGGAAGAGATGAACAAATCCTTGAAAAAAAAACAATAAAAGGTAAATCAAAAAATGAAAGAAACATTCCAGGAACTGAAAACTGAAATAGAAGCAATAAAAAAGACACAAAATGAGGCAAAGATAAAAATACAAAACCTGAAGAAAAGAGCTGGAACTACAGATACAAGCATAACCAACAGAATCCAAGAGATGGAAGAGAGAATCTCTGAAGTAGAAGACTCAGTAGCTGAAATAGATATATCAGTCAAAGAAAATACTAAAACCAAAAATGTCATAACAAAAAATGATCAGGATATCTGGGACACAATGAAAAGACCTAACATAAGAATAATAGGAATAGTGTAGCTCTATAGTATAGCTTGAAGTCAGGGATGGTGATACCCCCTGAGGTTCTTTTTTTGGGTAAAATTGTTTTGGCAATCCTGGCTTTCCTGTTATTCCAAATGAAATTGAGTATTGTTCTTTCAAGGTCCACAAAATATTGTGTTGGGATTTTGATAGGCAGTGCGTTGAATCTGTAGATTGCCTTTGGTAGAATTGCCATTTTTACTATGTTGATCCTACCAATCCAGGAACATGGGAGAGCTTTCCATTTTCTGATATCCTCTTCAATTTCTTTCTTCAATGATTTAAAATTTTTGTCTAATAGGTCTGTTACTTCTTTGGTTATAGTTACTCCAAGGTATTTAATACTATTTGCAGCTAATATGAAGGGTAATGTTTCCCTTATTTCTTTTTCAGCTCTTCTATCTTTAGCGTATAGAAGGGCTACTGATTTCTTTGAATTTATCTTGTATCCTGCTACATTGCTGAAGGTGTTTTTCAGCTGTAGCAGTTTTTTGGAAGAATTTTGTGGGTCACTTATGTATACAATCATATCATCTGCAAATAGAGATAGCTTCACTTCTTCTTTTCCAATTTGTATGCCCTTAATCTCTTTTCGTTCCCTTATTGCTTTAGCTAAAACTTCGAGAACTATATTGAGTAGATAAGGGGAGAGAAGACATCCTTGTCTAGTTCCTGACTTTAGTGGGATTTCTTTGAGTTTTTCTCCATTAAGTTTGATACTGGCTGTCGGCTTCTTGTAAATCGCCTTAACAGCCTGGTACTGGCATAAAAACAGACTTGTGGATCAATGGAATAGAACTGAGGATCCAGACATTAACCCAAAAACCTATGAACACATAATCTTTGACAAAGAGGGCCAAAACATTCAATGGAAAAAAGATAGTATATTTAACAAATGGTGTTGGCATATCTGGAAGGAAGTGTGTAGAAAAATGCAAATAGATCCGAGCCTGTCACCCTGCACAAAAGTCAAATCCAAGTGGATCAAAGACCTCAACTTAACCCCAACCACTTTGAACTTGATAGAAGAGAAAGTGGGAAATACACTTCAACAAATTGGCACAGGCCACCACTTCCTAAATATAACACCAGTGGCACAGGCACTAAGACCAACAATCAATAAGTGGGATCTCCTGAAGCTGGGAAGCTTCTGCAAAGCCAAGGACACTGTCAATAGGACAAAACGCCAGCCTACAGAATGGGAAAAGATTTTCACCAACCCTACAAGTGATAGAGGACTGATCTCTAAG
>PVIH01008129.1:0-11953 GCA_004025045.1 Sigmodon hispidus
CTGCTCTGTTGGGAACCTACATTTAGGTCTGTTCCTGTTTGGGGCAGTTCCTGATCTTGGTGCATTTTCCTTCCTGCCTCTTGCTGGGTGGTCATTGTATACCTGAGCTGTAGCATTGCTGGGGAGTCATTCTGCATATATGCAGGATATAGCTTTAGTGGCTGTACCTGGGTGCCTACCCACCTGCAGCGTATGGACTTCCAGCTGTTCCCATCCTTTGATAATACTTAGTAGGACTGAGATTTGGGTGGGATGCAGTGGTTTCTGTCCCACTGACAATGCCCAAAATCCCAGGAGCTGCTTTCCAGATAATTGACTGAGGCTTAATATTATAGTAAATGCTGGGCCAATAGCTTAAGCATATTACTAATGAGCTCTTAAGTTAACCCTTAATTCGTATCTATGTTTAGCCATGTGGCTTAGTACCTTTTTTCTGTCCAGCATCCTTATCCTGTTTCCTCTGTGTCTGGTGGCTGACTGAGTCTCTGCCTTTACTTTCTCTAGAATTCTTCTGGTCTGGTTACCCTGTCTATACTTCCTGCCTGACTACTGGACAGTCAGCATTTTATTAAACCAATGTGAGTGACAAATCTTTACAATGTACAAGAGCATTATCCCACAGCAGTCTCTTATGCCTCTTTTAATGTTCAAGTAGTTCTAAACACTGTCAGGATTTTGTGAAGAGCTTGAGTTAAAGACATCAAAATGTTCTAGAAGATTCTAATTTCAGCCCGTTTCCTGCTTAGCCAGGATGGAAAACAGCTTTATTTAGTGGGATTTAGACATTATTTAGAAAAGCTTTAGTAGCTCCTAATAATCAAGACCCCAATGGGGCGTGGCCAAAATAAATTAAGAGCTCAAAACACTGACTTCCTTTTCTGTTTTATGCCTGCCTTAGAGAGCAAACCAACAGGCTAGCATAAAACAGTTCCATCTCCAAAAATTGTCCTAAGGTTCCATTTATATAAGTGAGTGTTTAATATAACCCTATAATAAATATTAATCCTTAGATAATATATTACAAATAAATAATTCTGTGATGCCTGGAGCCCAACATTGGGTGCCATCTGTATAAACAGGCTTTTATTTGAATTTGTTTTATTATGTATTATTAATCATTTTTTTAACTAGAAGAGCTTTTAAAATTTTAGACTATATAGTGTTGTTTTTAAAGGAGCCGCGTCTGTTTACAGCTAGCAAACAAAGCAGTTTTAGAAAATGTTGTTATTAAGAAACTGTCTTTGACTTTGTTCTTGTTTGTTTAATATAAACAGAAACTTTAAATTAGTTATATGTAGTTTATTCCTTATACAGAGTCTTCTGTGAGACTTGGGAACTTGGCATTATTTTGTAGTTTAATTGGCACAGGGTGGCGTTGTTGTATTATAACTTATTTTAGAGATATAATTTGGAAGTCACTTTTGGCTCTGTTTTTTTGTGTTTTAGAACTTTTTAAAAACTTTTCCAGGCCTTATGTGGGTGTTCCTTCCACATTGGGTGCCATCTGTAACATGAGGTTTTTGGCCCCATTGGGCCAGAGCTCTAGACTTGCCTGTGGCTGCTCAGGCCCCTAAAAATGACTTAAATGCTTATATTAATCTTATTTTGTTTGGCCTATGTCTTAGGCATATTGTTGGCTAGCTTTTTTTATTTTAATTTAACTTATTTTTATTAATTTGTTTTGTCACGTGACCCATGGCTTATTTATTTTGTTATATTTATTTTGTTATATTTTGCTTTATGGGTGGCTGGGTCGTCTTTGTTTTAACTTTTTGTTTTTAATCTATGTTTTGATTTTTTTCCTATTTATATAGTTTTTGTAGGCCAAAACAGTCTTTTTATTTAAAGAATGATATTCACAGCATATAGAAAGACATTTCCACATCGTCTTTATTCAAAGAGTCAACTCCAGTTGATGGGCCATGCCTAAAGACTTTGGGGCCATATATACTGGGCCTTGAGAGATAATGCTATAATCCATTAGTGATGCTTGCATGGGTCAGAGAAGGCAGAGAGCCATGTGCCATGTGTTTGTTAACCTTGTTTTAGCAGCATATCTGATGAGACACAACTCACTGCATTTAGGATTGTGCGTGCCCCAAAAAGCATCTTGGAAACTCTCTTTATGATTTTCCAAATTTCAGAAGCACTTCAAGAGTCCTTGTCTAGGTTTTATTATATATACATCTCAGTTCACCACATTTTTTTTTTTTTTGTCTATTCTGTCCCCCTGGACACGGGCCTGGGCTCCTCTCCAGGACAGGGACATCTGAGCCTTGTATTCATACAGATCTCATGAGGAGCTTTTCAGCCTTCTGGTGTTCATGTCCTGTCCTACATGGGACCTTAGAATTTGTCCTGTCTCTAACCCTCAACTTTGCTTGGGTTACAGACCCACATCTGGCTTTTCACATGATACTAGGGACACACACTCGGATCCTCATGCCTACACAGCAAGCTCTCTACCCACAGAGCATCCACCAGTCCCAGCTTTTCAGTTTGAGCCAAGGTCTTACAGCCCAGGATGATCTTGAACTCCCTTGGTAACCCAGACATGTCTTCACCTGGTCATCCTCCTTCCAGTCTCTGAGTAGCTGGGATTACAGGCCTGAGTCAGACCTAGCTATCACTATAAAAAATAACTGTATAGTTTATTTAAACTTCAACAGCTTTTTTTTGTTTGTCTGAGACAGGGTCTCTCTGTGTAGCTCTGGCTGTCCTGGAACTCACTCCCACCCAGATGCGATGGTGTAGCAGAGATTTTGGGACTGGCTTCCCCACTTGGAATGCTTTTGAGTTTTATGCATGCAATATCATGAACAAGTACCTTGTTCCTTTTTATGGCAGAATAATATTCTGTTATATTAACGTCTCACTTATTCAGCCATTTGTAGACCGATGGACTCATAGGTGGTTTCTACATTAGGGTTCTCATCAGCATCTCCATTTTTTATCAGCCCATTTCTATTATTAATAATGACTCTTTGTGGTTGTTGTGAGCAAAATATCTGGCAGCAAAACTATAGGCTGGAAGGTTTATTTAGGCTCGTGCCTTCTAGGAGGTTGTCAGAGTGGCTCCATTCATGGCAGTGGAAGCCGTCGATCAGGGCTTGTTCTTCACAGCTGTAGATAGGAAATAGAATTATATTGGAGCTAGAGATGGATGTGACCTTGAAGGCCTGCTGGCCTGCTCAACTCACATCCCAAAGGTTCCAAAACCTTATAAAACAGTGCTGTCTTCTGGGGACCAAGTATTGAAGGTCACGAGCACCTGGGGGACCAAGTATTCAAGTACATGAGTGTCTGGGGGACCAAGCACCTGGGGGGACCAAACACCTGAGGGGACCAGTATTCCAGCTCACTAACACCTGGGGGACCAGGTATTCAATTGCATGAGCACCTGGGGGGGGGCAGATGTTCAAACTCTCAAGCACATGGGAGACATTTTTCAAAGCAAATGCCAGCTCCTGGTTTTAATCTCTTTGTGACCTTTACTCCACCCACACTTACCGTTTATGTGGATGTTTGTTCTCTCTTCCTTCCCTCAAACTGGAATGGCCAGCCTCTGGTACCCAGGCCCCATAATACTTGTTTAGTAAAAAAATGAGGGAGAGCCTGGATCAAGAGCTAAAGAGGAGATACACAGGCTGCCCACCCATGGATGGAGCCTGGTTGGGTCCTTTCATGGCTTGGTTGTCAGGGAGCCAAAGGCACTGTAAGTCAGCTGGGTCTTGACAGGAAGTTGAAGGAGCCAGGTGGGCAGTGAGGTCAATGAAGAAGAGCATCCTGACCAGGGTCAGGAGAGTGGCCAGCGTGGATTGCCACAGCAGAGGCCCTTGGTGGGACAATGTGTGTGGGATGGGTAGAAGACAGATCCCAGCTCACCATCACTCAGCAGGGATACCTAATGTCAGAGCTCCCTTGAGTCACTCCGGCTACCTCAGGCTTCCCAAATCTAGCTTTGCAAACCTTGTCCCTGAGACTGTACACCAAGAGCTAGGAGAAGCAGGGCAGGAATTTTTAGTGACAGAAGGCTTGAACCCACACATGTGCTGGACCTCACACGCTTCCAGCAGGATTGAGATGTAGAGAAACCGAGGCAAAGGGAAGTGAGGTGATTTGGACAGAGAGAAGACTGTGGGTGTGTATGTGCCCCAGCTGGGGCTCAGACCCATTGGAGGAGCTTTGTGCCCTGTAGGGCCTCATTCTGACGGAGTTTTCTGTTCCCCAGATTAACCTTATCCAGAAATGTCCACCAGAGGGCAGAGTGGAGGTGCTCTAACCAACACACTGAGCTGTTTTTTTGTTTGTTTCCTATGAGAGAGAGAGAGAGAGAGAGAGAGAGAGAGAGAGAGAGAGAGGGTTGTGAGGACTCCTACTCATGGTGTCAGATCTCTCCTTCCAGGTGGGTCCCCGGGATCGAGCCCAGATCCTCAGCTTTGCATTAAGTGTCTATTGAGCCATTTCCCAAGTTACCAGCTTTTTTTTTTTTTTTTTTTTTTTCTGTTTATTTTGTTCTCAGCCTCTAAGACCAGGCTTCTCCATGACCCTGTTGACTCTGTGCATGAAGCTCACTAACTGTGGCACAAGTGCAGTTTTCCTGTGTTTCTCCCCAATTCAGGGCACTTTCTGGTGCTGGAGCTTGGCATCGGGGCTGTGCCCCGGTCAAGAGGCTCGCTGTTCTGTGGCCTTCTGTGCTGGTATTGGCCACATTTATTTTCTACAATGATGCCTTTCTACTGAAGTGGGGGGGGGGATCTGTTTTTATTTCTGAAAGGGATGTGTGCTGGGTGAGAGGGGGCTCTGGCCAGCCCACAATGAGAGACTTGTGGGTTTGGAAATAATATTGCTGACTTGAGACACATTTTAGAGACACCACACCCTGGGCTTGAAGTGGATAGCATCTCAGGCCTGTTTCTAATGCAGGGCCTTGCACGCAGTAGGGAACAGCATCCAGTAGGTTCCCAGGGGAAGTGATGCGTGGGTGATGACTGGGTTCACATCCAGATGCCTTGGGCTGCATGGAGTGGGAAGCATGTTGCTGAGTCAGTCCCCAGGCAGTACCTGCCCTGTTCCTTGTGGGTCTGGCCGGCCACATTTTAAGGAAGCTATTAGTCTGCCATATGGTTTGCATTTCTGGTGATACTTAATGTAGGTCACAGATGCGAACCTTGGCCTGACCTAAAACAGCATCCAAAGAAAAGGGGGTACAGAGGTGACGGATCCATGCTCGCCTTTGGGAACCCTGCTTAGAGCAGCAGTTCCCAACCTGTGGGCCTCTCAACTCCTTTGGGGGTTGTCTTAGGGTTGGGGAGGAAAGGGTTAATTCAGCTTATACTTCTGTATTGCTGTTCATCACCAAAGGAAGTCAGAACAGGAACTCAGGCAGGGCAGGAACCTGGAGGCAGGAGCTGATGCAGGAGCTGGTGCAGGAGCTGGTGCAGGAGCTGGTGCAGAGGCCATGGAGGGTGCTACTTACTGACTTGCTCCTTATGGCTTGCTCAGCCTGGTTTCCTATAGAACCCAGGGCCACCAGCCCAGGGATGGCCCCGCCCACACTGGGTTGGGCAGTCCCTCCTCAATCACTAATTGAGAAAATGCCTCACAGCTGGATCTCGTGGAGGCATTTCCTCAGCGGAGGTTCCTCTTTGAGGACTCTTAACTAGTGTCAAGTTGACATGCAAAACCAGCCAGTACGGGAATTGACCCACCTCCTTCACAGGGGTTGCATATCAGATGTCTTTATATTACGATTTGTAACAGTAGCAGAATTACTGTTACGAAGTAGCAGGGAGATAATTCTATGGTTGGGGTCACCATGACACAAACTGTATTAAAGGGTGGCAGTGTTAGGAAGGTTGAGAATCACTGATCCAAAGACATCAGGTTAGTTTTGGAGTTAAGAATTCTGCCTGAGGACTGTTCCAGACCCACTGTGGCCAGGAAAGGGCCTAAGGAGGAGCCAGAGGAAGCTGAGCTGCTGGGAGGGATGCCTGGTTGTTCCCATGAGGAGCCCAGGACTCTGTGGCTGGGCCTGCCTTGAATCTGGGCCACAGGCTGCAGGGCAAAGTGACTAGGCTGTAGCTAGACCTCTGGTCTGAGTGGAGCCAGCCGGGCAGAAAGCACCAGGTGAAGGAAGAGGTTCGCTGGGGCCTCAAGGGTCACCACACATGTGACTTGAGAGGCCAGAGTTGGACATCTCGGTGTCACCAGGATGGCCTCCCTCCAAACAGTGTTGGGGAGAATCCATGCTGTTGCCTGCCCTCTCCTAGAGGCTGCCCGCTTTCCTTGGCCTGTGGCCACACTTCAGCGTTCTGCCTGGCTTTTCCTTCTGGGTTCTCATCTTGTGACTGCACCTTGGGGCTGTCACAGCAAAGCACTAGACTAACCGGCTGATAGATACCATTTATTCCTAGCAGCTGGAAACACAAGGAGTTAGAGGCTGCTGTGTCCAGAGAGGACCTGTTGATCCCCATGATGGACGGACCAGCTTCAAACATCACAGGTTCAGATTCCAGAAAGCATACTTTGGGGGTCACCATTCCAGAAAGCAACTTATGCAACAGGTAGCGCCCGGTGGTGAGGGGTGGTCAGGCCAACTGTGCCAGCCATTCATGCTCAGTGGTTTCTGCCTGCACCATACACTTGCCAGGTCTGACCTGGTTGGTTTTTTTACCCTCCCCCCTCACTGTCATCAAGGCTGCACCCCCAGGCCGCCTCCTCTGAGAACTCTCCAGCTGGGTCCTGTTCACAGTGTCCCTGGCTGTCTGGTGGGACCATCTGTGTTTGGGGTTCATCTCTTTCCTGTCATTTTACATCCCGTATCTTTCTGCCACCCCCCCTCCAGTCCTGTCACATCCTCGCCTCCTCACCTCCTGCCTTCCTCAACCTTCCTTTCTTCCCAGCAGCCTCTAGTCCACTCTGACCCTCAGCCAAGAGCCTGGAGGCAGTGGGATCTGTCTGCTGGCTGGGCCTCTGGGCAGTCCTTGCTCCACTACGCTCCACTAGCAGGGTACCCAGCCAGCCGGGATTCTGTCAGTCAGTCAGTGAATGAGCATAGCCCAGCCTTCTACTGTTCATTCATTCATTTTTGTCCATTCATTCATTCCCTCAGGCCCAACCTTCCTGTTATTTTGTAAATCAGTTAGTCAGAGAACCTGGGCCTAGCTTTTGTTCTGTTAGTCAGAGAGCAAGTCCCAGACTTCACTGTTGTCTAAATCAGTCAGTCAGGGTGTAGGCCTGCCTTCAACTCTGCTAGTTCCTGAGGCTGCCCAGCTGGGCCCTGTGAGCATTGAACAGGTAAGACCTGGGCCTGCTGGGTGAGAAAGAGGATGAAGCTCAGGCCTGGCTTTGAGGACCCTTCAAGATCATTGCCCTTCACAGCTAAGCCCAGCTGCCATGTTAAGGCTTTTCCACTTAGGGGCACCATTCAGCCCGTGACTCAGCTTCTGCCCTGTCTCTCACCTCACCTTCTTCTCTCAGAATCAGGACCTGGGCCTGCCTGAAAGCTGGGCTGCCCCTTACTAAGCTCTGCTGGGTGCCAGTCTCTGGATGGTGGCACTGAATAGGGGTCCTTAATTTTGAATCCCAGCTGCCGTTGAATAAGCAGTTATCTGGGGTCACTCTCCCTCTGAGCTGCTTCTCATTTGACGACGATCTCGGCCTCCTGTGGCCACTGTGAGAACAGATGCTGTGTCCTGTTCTCACTTTGCCTCAATCCCTGAAATGCAGATGCCACTCTTCCCATTTTTCAGAAGGTGAAACTGAGGCCCAGTGATATGCCAGGCCAACCCTTTTGTACTAAGCATCCGGGAGAGGTCATCTGGGGCTCTTTGCATTCTTATTCTTCAGACTGGAAATGGTGTCCCCCACCATCCCGTACTTGTTTTTGCTCTTTGGGGGGGTCTGCCACCCCGCTCCCAAATAAATCACACATGGAGGCTTCTTCTTAATTATAAATGTCCATCCTTAGCTTGACTTGTTTCTTGCCAGCTTTTTTTAAGTTATCCTGTCCACCTTTTGCCTCTGGGCTTTTTCCTTTACTTACTTCTGTGTGTCTTTTACTCTGTCGCTGACTCTGTGGCTGGCCTTAGAATCCTCCTCTCCTTGTTCTCTTGCTCTAGTTCCAGACTTCTCCTATTTATTCTCTGCCTGCCGGCCCGCCTGTCCTTTCTCCTGCCTCGCTATTGGCCAGTCAGCTCTTTATTGGACCATCAGGTGTTATAGACAAAGTAACACAGCTTCACAGAGTTGAACAAATGCAACAGAACAAAAAACCAAAAAACGCAACATCTTTGCATCATTAAAGTAAATGTTCCACAGCATAAACAAAAGTAACACATCTTAAAATAATAGTCTACAACAGGCAGCTGTGGGGGAGGAGGGGCCTGGCCCCGCCCCACCTCCTGGGCCAGCCCCCTTCACCCCCAGCTTCCCATGGTGGCACCCAGCTCTGGGGATCTGGCTGCAGCTTCAGCGGTGGTGGGGTGCTGGAGGTGGTGGCGTTGGTGACTGCTGCTCACAGGGCTGACCAGCCCTCTGGCTGTGAGCCTTGCCTTCTGAAAGATTTATGCCACCTTGAACTTGACTCTGGGGGCCCCTGAGAGTAGTGAGGAGGGAGGAGCCTCTGCCTCCGGGAAAAGGTGGAAGCTTACTGCCGGCCGGCCTCCCCGCTGGCTGCCTGCTCTGAGATGGACTATTACTACTGCCCCAGCCTCCTGAAGCTGCTACAGTACCTGTGGGTGAGTGTGGGTGCCGGAGTCTGTAGTTCATCCTGTCAGTCAGTCATCTGTGCCTCTCGCCTGGCTAACAGCCTGGGAGGTGGAGCATGGGTGAGGTGGGCAGCTTGGGTGGCAGAGCAGGCTGTAAGGGACAGACAGCCTGTAGTCCTGAGCTGGGACGGTAGCTTGCACAGTGGATTCTCCGTCTCCTAGACAAGCAACAAAACCAGGGCAGAGCTCATCTCATGGGTCCTTAAGAAAGCATGCTTTCCTGGGTCTTCTGGACTCCTGGCCGCTGCCTTGCATAGCTTGGTTTCCTCTATCCTCAAATTGACCAAAGTGAATCCGGAACCCACTCCCCCCGCCCTCATGTGGTATATTCCAGAGGGAAAATACCCCTCGGAATGTTGTGGGAACATCAAGTGGGGTGCCTGCCTGGGAAGGCTCTGTGGAGTAAAGTCTTGTTTGACTGAGACAGACCTGTGTATCCTGAACAGCTTGCTTACCCTCTCTCTAGTTCACTCTCTCTTTTTTAGAGGGGCTAAGGAGACACTGGCTGATGTGACATTTTCAGAGTTCTGTGAACAGAAAAACATAGTTTTTTGTCACAATGTTTGGGGTTTTCCCAAAACTTTCGCTACTGGGTTCAGAATACCCAGAAAGGAAAGGTTTGGGGAAATGTTATTTTTTTCCTCCCGAATGTTTGCAAATATTTCAGATGCTTGTCATGTAGAATTTTCCTGAGCTTCTAAAATACAGCGTTAGGGAACATGGTCCTCCTTGGCCTCTCACAGTATCACCCTATCCCAACATCATCACCCTCCAAAGCGCTGTGTAGCATCTGGAGAACAGGAGACATTCCCCTTCCCTGGTGCCCTCAGATCACTGGGAAACAAACTCTCACAGTAAACCAAAGCATCATTTATTGGTTTATCTTCCTTATTTTTTATTACAAAGTAAGGTATAGATATATTAGAATGTCCAGAACGTGCCAAAGAACCTAAAAAGAGAGAGAGGGACTGTTGACATCTGTGTTTTTTAGACAGTCTTATTCTGTAGCTCAAGTTGGCCTGGACCTCTCATCTGTCTTCCTCAGCTTCTCAAACACTAGGGTTGCAGGCATGTACCACCATGTCCTTTTTATTTATATTTTGAAGTCTGCAGCCCATAGGGTCCTGACAGCTTCCCGGTGCTCGGCTGTGTCTTGGTGCCTGGACATTAATTGGCTGAGATACAGTACCCACTCCCCAGGGACTTGGGAGCCGGTTCCAGGCACATCAGCAGATAGCTGTGGTCGTGTTCATTCAACACAACCAGCAGCAGTTTTGAGCTCATGTTGGATACTGAGAACACATATTCACAGGGCTCTGGCTTTGGGGATGTGTAGTCTGGGGTGCTTTGGACTTGGGTCTATGTTGGCATGGGGTGGAACATGGTACTATGGCAGACAGTGGTCTTTGGGGATGTGGGGTCTGACAGAGTCCATCAAGAAAGCTGGGTCCTAGAGGATCTATAAGAATGGGTCAGGAAAGAGTGTTCTGGGCAGAAGGAATGGTGTGTGTTAAGATCAGGGTCGGTGGGCAAGGAGGTTTGAGAGTACATGGCAAGTTCCCCAGCAGGGGCAAGTATTCACTGGGTCTGGTGTATGTGCGATGGGTGGACAGAGCCTCAGCCACCACTGGGCTGTGCTCATTGTGACCTTGACCTCTTCTCCTCTCTTGGACCCAAAGGAGGTGAGACAAGGCAGTTTAGGTCTTTCCTAGGTATGGTGTGGTGTTCTACTCATTTCCTGTGGCTGACAGTGGCCTTACTGCTGGTTCCTGGCCATAAAAATCACTCCACAGTACCTTTGTTCTGCTAAGTTACTAGGCATGATCCCCACTTGGGATCAGCCCCGGCCTGCAGAGTTAAGCGGGATGCTGTGACTGTGGCCTCTTCGGGAAGCCAGGGGATGTAGAGACCAACAGGCTGCTGTAGTCATGTCTGTGGCTTCCTCATCTGCAGAGTGAGAGGCATAACATTCCACACCTCCCCATCACGATTCCTCCAGGCCCTCACTTATTTCTGCAACCAGGGCCACTCAGCGACTGCTAGGATTTTCTTTTCTCAGGAAACCACGGTCAGGTTCAAAGTGACTGGCTGTCTAGATTGCAGTGGGGAGCTAAGGAAAGCGTGGGGTGCTCCTCCTGCTTTCCACTGGGACTCTACGTGGCTGTAGTCAGTCAATGGGCCCTTTGATGTCTCCCCAATTCTGTACCCCAGCTCATTCTCCTGGTCACCACCATCCTTTTTCCATACCTCTGTTTTTGACTTCTTAATTTTTTTTTTTAGCTTGCACCTGTTAGTGAGATCATTCAATGTATGCCTTTTATCTGGTTCAGTGTCTTCCACCATAATGTCCTCAGTAGCAAAGGATGTGTAGTATTTTATCATGTGTGTGTGTGCATGCATGTACAGTGCAGCCCGGTCTTCTGTCTGTCTGCTAAAATGGCTTCCCTGTCTCGACTGTTGTAATCAGTGAGGGGGTGGTTGTGGGTCTCTCTGTGGAGCGTGGAGTGTTGTTGTACTGGAGTGCATCTGTGTTCACAGAAGAGACAGCAGAGCAAGCATCCCCGTGCTGCCCTTCTGGGTTCCCGAAAGCCCGCAGAAATTGGAGGCTGCTCTCACAGAAGGCCCACATGGCTGCTCACTACCATCTGTGACTCCATTTCTAGGGCATCTGATGCCTCCTTCTGGCCTCCCCAGGCACTGCACACATGTGGTGTCCAGACTCACATGCAAGTAGAACCCTGGGTACACATAAAATAAATCAGTAGTAGGGAGTAAGGAGTGAGGCCTGGGACGGCGGCCCTGCTGCCTTGTCTAGCATGTAAAGAGCCCTGGGTTTCATCCCCAGCACTGCACAGACCAGGCATGGTACATCCCTGTGATCGCAGCACTCAGGACTTCAAGGTCATCCTCAGGTACATAGTGAGTTAGAGGCCAACCTGGGCTACATGGCACAATTTCCTCCATCAAAAAAAAAAAGGAAAGACAGAAAGCAGGGAATCTGTATGAAGTCATTGTTGGAAAACCCAAGACTGAATTCTGAGCTCTGAGGAGCCAGTCTTGCCCTCCTGGGGATGCTTGACAGTCTGTCTGGAGATATTTTTGGTTGTCTTAACTGGGAGTGGGGATTGGTATTACTGGTATGTTGTGGATAGAGGCCAGGGTGCTGTGTGATGCCATAGAAG
>PVIH01008129.1:12053-94065 GCA_004025045.1 Sigmodon hispidus
TGGGGAGGGGGATGGGCAGCTGAGGGAGGACCGTGGGGAGGGGGATGGGCAGCTGAGGGAGGACCATGGGGAGGGGGCAGCTGAGGGAGGACCGTGGGGAGGGGGATGGGCAGCTGAGGGAGGACCATGGGGAGGGGGATGGGCAGCTGAGGGAGGACCGCTCCATTCAAAGGCTCTGTTCCCCATGACATCTTTCTCTAGCAAGATCTGATCTCAGAGCCCAGTCTTTACTATCTAATGTGGGGTACGAAACAGGAGCCTCACGCTTGCCCACCAATCACATTAGTCCTGGTTGCTCATACTTGTATGTGCCCACTGATGTGGAGTGAGGTTGGGGGCAGCTGCTTGGATCTTTAAGATGCTTGTCAGGTTGATCTGGAGGCCTGGGGGCTGACAGGGATCAAAAGGATCAAAAGTTTGAAGCCTGCTGGGGGCCACACAGTGAGCTCAAGGCCAGCCTTGGTAATCTGGTTTCTATTTCAAAAAATAAAAATGAGCGTTGGGGACTTAGCTCAGTGGAAGAATTCTTGCCTAGCATCCCTGAGTCCTGGGTTCCATCCCTAGGCCTGCAAACAAACAGTCTAGTTGGTAAGTTTGGTGTCTGAAGGCTGTGTCCCCTTCTGTCACCGGCCTTGATTAATTAAGCAGTCTCTCCTGCTCCAGCTTCTCAGGTGTTCCCTTGTCCTTTGGGTCAGTCAGCACGGGTCTCACTGCTGAGCTATTATCAATGTTGGTCAGCCCTCTGCAGGCCTGGGTCAAGGGTGGCTGCAGCAGATCTTTGCAAAAGGGCCCTTTGTTGGGCTATGGGGCTTTCAGTAGCTTCCTGTCTACAGCCTAGTGTTACATACAGCTCTGGTGTGTGTGTGTGTGTGTGTGTGTGTGTGTGTGTGTGTGTGTGTGTGTGTGTGTTGAGGTGACAGGGACAGCCCTGCATCAGCTGGGAAGTGGGAGAAGATTGAGTTTCTGTCATGTGTCATTAGTAACTTGAGTGAGCTGGTGGCTTCCTCTGCTGGGGCTGTTTGGAGTCACTTAATCTTGTTGATGAGATAAGCTAAGCAGACTGGCCCTACCTCTCCTGGGGTCCCTGGGCCTGTCAGTGCCATCCAGCTGGAGCTGTCACCACTGCCATCTCCTGAGCGTGTGCACAGCCCCTGGCAAGGGCAGCTCTTCCCACCCTCACGCTGGCTCCTGTGTAGGTCCCAGCTCTAACGACATTTGCAGTGGAGAAACCAAAACGTGAGGTTTGATAGCGTGTTCAAGTGTCCCACCCCCCACCCCCCACTGGGACATGTCGGAGTGAGAGAAACCAGGTATCTGCGTCCCATTTTAACAACTGGGTCTGAATGGGAACACTAAGGCCACCAGGGCATCCAGCGGCAAAGCCCACACAGGGACAGTAGGGACTCAAGGACTTTGGGAAAAGAAAGCCCTTGCATTGAGGCTCCAGCCTTGCTGGCAGAGTGACTAGGCACAGCTGCTCTGAGCTTCTGTTTCCCCGCCTGTGGCTGGAGTTAGCAACTGTAGGGTTGATCGGGATAAGGGTTTGGGCTTCAGGAAACAGCCATGTCCAGATGGGTTTTGGAAGGGATGAGAATCACCCTCATCTCCTGTCCCTCAGTGTCCCTGACCTTTACAGTGTGTGCTGAGGCCTGGGGATGGCTCTCTGTAGCTCTCTCAGCTTGCTTACAGTATATTCAGGGAGTTTCAGGCACACAGAGACCTTTGCTGCAGGGTGAGAGCCCCAGCACATGTCAGGGAGATCGAGGCAGCCGGTGACACTGGGCTGTGCCTGCGCTGGGGTCTCTGCTGCACAGGCTGCCCTAGCAGGATTGTGTCCGTGGACTTGCTGCTGTTTGTGGAGCCTGTGGAGACCAGGCTTCTTCTGTCCACATTCCACTCAACCAGCAGAGGTTGTTTTTTGGTAGGAAAAATGTTTAAATATGGCTGGTTTGGCTGTCTGCCTCCTAAGCATTCTTGCAGAATGTTTGCTTAGCTCAACCCCTCTGTGGCCTATGGTCTCTCCCTGGTGACATCAGTAACAAGTCATAGCAGGACACGCAAGACTGTCCTGCCCCCAGGGCCTCCACATGGGGCTCCTGTCAATGCTCACAGCAACCTTAAAGGTAGATCTATTATTGTTATTATCAGAAAGTGGGGAAACTGAGGCTCTGGAGGTCCCATAAACTCCCTAATATTGAACAGTCAGTCAGGGGCTAAACTGGGATTTTAACAGAGGAGGTGTGGAGATGAGTTCTGTTTGGTGACTGGGTGTACTTCCTCCATGCAGGATGGTATTCTGTTGAAGGTCACCTCCAGCATGGCTTGTGATGCACAGGGGGTGCCCTGTAGGTATGGGCACTGTCCACAGCTGCTGAGTTTTGATGCAGATGGCCACAGGCTGCCTGGCACTTGCTGCCCACCCCGGAAGCCGATCTACTTCTGTGTGGCTCTGGTTGGTTATGGTCTGAGTCTCACATTCCGCCTCTTAGTTCCAACTAAGGCCCTGGTTTGGCTTTGACCACTGAAGTCTGTGGCTAACTGTCTATTTCTAGCTGTAGACCTGGGCTGAGGTTTAGGCCACAGGACATGAGTCACTGGGTTTTCAGACTGACTCACACTGTGGGAACCTGTCAGGGGTTTTCGAGTCTGGGTCTCAGGCTTCTGCTCCTGGTAGGTTCACTTCCGTCTCAGTTCTGGAAGCTCAGTTTTGCCATCTGTAGAATGGGAATAGTGCAGCAGCTTCCTCTGGGAGCATCCTGAGCTGCTGGTGAGGTGGTACAAACAAGACCCTGTACCCAGTTTATGCTGGTACAAGACAGCAAAGGTGCTAATTCCGCTCATTCCTGGAGGCCACTCTGGACTGTGTGTGTGAGCAAGATCCACCGTTGATCTAAACTGTTGCTGCCTTTTAAAACTAAGGCTGTGCTAATCTGAAATTGCATTTCAGCTGCAGGGCCTGCAGCTGGAGGGAAGGAGATTCTGTTCCCTCAGGCCATGACTCTTCCACTACTACCAGATCTACCTACCTAGATCTGTCCCTCTAAAGAACTCAAGACTCCAAGGTTGAGGTGGAATCCTGCTCCTTGCTGTCACTAAAAACCCTTCCCCACCTGGCTCCTCCCCACCACTTCCGGTCAGCTCGTCGCTGATTCAGCCTCCTGACAGCAGGTGAATTTAACCAAAGAAATGCAGCACATCTTTTGCATCATGAAGCACATGTTCCAGAGCATAGAAAAAGTAACACACCTTAATATTCTACAACAGCCCACACCAGCCAGTGAACAGTTGAGCCAATACACAGTGACCAAGACACAGAACTCGAGGTAGATGTGGAGTGTTCTGGAAAGAAAGCAGGGTACATAGCAGGAACCGACTGAGCTGGGCGAGGGAGACCTCTGAGAAGTTATGAGGGGAAGAAGGCGAGGAGGTGAGGCTGGGAGGAAGTGAGGAAGCCCTTTAGGGCCCCAGAGAAAGGGAAATGCAGAGTGGGTGAGGGGAGGGAGTTACCACAAGGCTAGTGAGATGCTGGGCATGAGGTCACTCTGAGGACTTCATGCCTTGGACTGTGAGGTCTCTGGAGCCTCAGCGGAGAACACTTTGAACTGGAAAGTCAGTCCAGCTTAGACTTTGAGGGATCTCTGTGGCTGCCGTGCAAGAGGGAGGCCATGAGGAGCCCCTAGTGATTAAGCAGCTTTGAAATAAAAACACTGGTAATGCATGAGTTCTGTTTGGTGTATAATAAAAACCCGGAGCCAGATAGTGGGGGAAAGATGAAATATCAGAGAGAGAGAGGAAGAGAGAGAGAGAGGAAGAGAGAGAGAGAAACCACAGCCTCTTCTCACCTGCCAGCTCCTCAGGCCTGTGTCCACAAAATCCTCTCTCCTTAGCCCACCAAGGAAGTGTCCAGGAAAGCGGAAAAACCTGCCTCTCCACCTTTGCTCAGCTGTCTTATTTCCTCTTCCAACCTTCCTAAAGCTGGGATTAAAGGTGTGGGCCACCGTTCGTTCCCTGACCTTCATAGCTTGGCTCTTTGGGTGCCTCTCTGATATTCCAGACTATTTTTATTAACTGGGCCCTGTTCTGGAGCTTTCCATCCCTCACATCCTTCTGTGTCCAGTCCTAGAAAGAGGCACTCAGAGTGCTTTAATCAGGGCAGATCTGCCAGCAGCCGAAGGCGGATTCAGCCGTCTTGACGGATTCCCTCCTTCTCCATGATAGTCTCACATCCATTTTGCCTGAATGATTGGCACGCTGGGATTCAGCTCTTCCAGTGCTTCGGCCCCCAGCTGGACCCATAGTCCATGTTCCACACTCTGCCCTGACTGCAGGATGACGCCACTCCTGCCTGCTGTCATGACCTCAGCATTTGTCACACAGAGTCCTTACCTCAACCTCATAGAAAGATGGAAATAGTCCCTGGGATGCTGATTCCACCCAGCCTCCCTTCCCCTTCTACTCCCCCCCACCCCCCCGGCTGGAAGGCCACCTCCTGGCTCTCAGAGGGACCCAGTGATTCGCTATGACATTGAAGGTTTTGTGCTAATGCTTGTGGGAACTCTTCTCATGTGAGGTCTACAGGCTGCAGCCCCTGCTGTCTGTTTTATTGCTGATTTTAGGTTTTCCAACTTAGTCAGTCTTGTGGCCATCCAAGGTGGTTATGTGACCAGAATATTCCTGGGATGCTGGAGAAGGATGCAGTTGCTGTGTGACCCTGAGCAATTCCTTGCCCTCTCTGGGCTTGAAGGATTGGACCAAATTCTCCTCAGAACCTCTTCCTGTGCACACTCTCCCTCCAAGTTCTCCGGCTTCAGAAAAGGGGGGAGGGGTTGTGGGCACAGTGACCTGGGCTCAAATGGCTTTTTGTCTTTCAGCCTGTTTTCTCACCTGCAAATGAGAAATCTCTCAGTATAGAGAGCTGCAGGGGAAGAGCTGGCACACAGTAGGTGTTCAGTAAATCAGTTTACATACTCCCAGCTTCACATCTAAATCCACATAGCTGGAGTGTGGCTCCTCTGACTGATTCCCAGGTTGGCCAGTAGAGGGCGCCCTGGTCCTAACAAGCTGCTGCGGCCCCTTTCACAAGCTATGGTCAGCTCTCAATGCTTTGCACCTGAGACCCACAGACCTGTTCTACAGACCACAGAACAATGTGTGACTGGTCCTCATGCAGCACTGGAGCTGGGTCTCTTAGCATGTTTGTCTGTGTTCAGTTCCCATCTATGTGTTCAGCAAAGGCCAGTTAGAATATGTGGGTGAAAAGTTGCCTTTGGGGCTGGGGATGTGGCTCAGTTGGTGGAGTGCTTGCTAATAAGTATGCCTGAGGCCTCGGTTGCCAGTCCCACACTGCATAAACCAGATGTGGTGGTGGGTACCATAGGAGGTGGAAGCAGGAGGATCAGAGATTCAATGTCTCCTGTGGCTACATCGTAAACTCCAAGCCAGCCCCGGCCATCTTAGACCCTGCCTCAGACAAAAAGCTGCACCTATCCTGAGCATGTGCGGACCTTTCTGCTTGTTAAGCTCTGGCAATACTTCCTAACAGTTGATCATAGCCGCTAGAGCCTGGCCATCATAGGGAGGTTGTGGATGTTGTATAAGCAGAACCATCTTGTATCTTGAGGGGGCACTGGTGTCTGTGGATTGACTTTGAGATATGAGGCATAAGAGCTGGAGGTACTTTGCAGATGCTGGGGTGTTGCTGTGAGAAGCACACCAGTGCTGGGGCAGCACAGCTGGCTCTGACAGCAGCTGGACAGACTTGCTGCAGCTAGTGGACATTCTGCCCATGCTTGCCTCTGGAGAGTCAAAAGGGATGCCTGGAGCTGCAAAGGAAATTGTCACAGGGACCCTGAGCAGAGAGGGTCAGTGATGGTCATGTCCAGAAGCAGGAAAGACCCCGGCTAGTAGCATTCTGGGGTTACCTCCTGCCCTGTCCCTGTGACCTCTTGCCAGGTGTTGACTTCCTGGGTCCCGGCAGTCTTTTTCTGAGAGGCTGTCTGTCTGCCATTCAGCAGCTGGCGGTGTGAGAGCATTGAGTGCCCTATCTGGGCTGGGCCTATGCTGAGTTTCCAAGACTGCACAGGGAGGAAGGGTGAGGGATGAGAGAGGGGACCATCAGGCATGGAGCAAAGCGGTTCCTGAAGGGAACATAGACGCTCTGTGTCTGTCATTGTGATTGGCGCCTGGAGGCTGCAGTTTAAATATGTCGGAGTAAATATTTGGCTATCTCAGGAGCAGATGCGAAGGTGTCAGAAGTTTGAGTTATTTCAGCTCAGTGAATGTTCTCGCAGGGGTAGAAGATGAGGTCCAGGGGTGCAGCTGGGGTGGAACTGCTTCTGACAGGCAGCGTCCTCAGATCACGGAGGCAACAGTGGCCTGTGAGTTTCCAAATAGCTGGTAGAGGGATTTGAACTCTCCACAGGAAGAGACGATAAATCTCAGGTGGTAGCATTCATTACCTGAGCGGGTTGCTGTGCACTGTGTATTTATTTATGCTGGACTCCATAAATATACATAACACATGACTGTTGTAGAATATCAATTTGGGGCTGGAGAGATGGCTCAGCCATTAGGAGCACTGACTGCTTTTCCAGAGGACCAGGGTTCAGTTCCCAGCACCCACATGGCAGCTCACAACTGTGTGTAGTCCCAGTTCTCAGTTCCAGGCAAACACCAAGGCAAATAAATAAATAGTTTAAAAAAAGCATATCAATTTAAGGTGTGCTACTTTTGTTTATGTTGCATTTGTTTAACTCTGTGAAGCTGTGTTACTGTGCCTGTCTAAAACACCTGATGGTCTAATAAAGAGCTGAACGGGCAGTAGTGAGGGAGGACAGAGTATGAAGAGAAGAAATCTGGGGGAGGAAAGAAAGGAGCCAGAGAAGGAGGACTCCAGGGCCAGCCACGGAGTAAGAGTGAAAGTAAGATTACAGAAGAAAAGAAAAAACCCGGAGCCAAAAGGTAAATGGGATACATATAAAGTTAAGAAAAGCTGGCCAGGGTGCTGGAGAGATGGCTCAGTGGTTAAGAGCACTGACTGTTCTTCCAGAGGACCTGAGTTCAATTCCCAGCATCCACATGGTGGCTCACAACCATCTATGATGAGATCTGGTGCCCTCTTCTGGCTGCAGGCATATATGCAGACAGAGCACTGTATACATGATAAATAAATTTAAAAAAAAAAAAAAGAAAAAAGAAAAGAAAAGAAAAGCTGGCTAGAAATAAGCTAAGCTAAGGCCAGATATTTATGTCAGAATGAACCTCTATGTGTTATTTATTTGAGAGATGGTTGGCAGGTTCTCAGAAGAATAAAAATCCAACCAACATGTGACAAACAAGATAAAAAACAAGGACACATGAGATGGCTCCTCCGGGTCCAGGTGCCAAACCTGAGTTCAGTCCCTGGAACACACATGGTGGGAGGAGAGGCCGAGGCCCACAGCTTGACCTCTCACCTCCACGCATGCACAGATAGATACATGCAGAAAAGAAATTTTAAGCAGTGACAGAAGAGATGTTCTACAGGTGAGAGAACCCAGTTTGCTCCTGAGCCGGGAGGCAGCTGGGCTGTGCTGGGCTGTGCTGATGGTGCTGTTCTACAGCCAGTGACCGTTGACACAATGCAAGCCTCACTCCTGATGTCCCTGTGTGCTCTGATGGAAACGTCACCTCTGGGAAGCAATCTTCATTCTCTTCTTCCTGGAAGAGCTGCTGGAATGTAATCCTGTCAGAGCTGTGGAGAAGCTTTGGCACAGGAAGGAGGCCCCTCCCTGTGGCAGTTCTGGGGGCCAAAGTGAGCATCTGAGTAGTTGGGAGGCTTTTGTCCTTGGCTTACAGAGGCTTCCTCTCGCTTCTGTGATGTCTTCGTCCTCCTTAGCTCACAAGGACCCCCCCCCCATACACACACACACACACACACACACACACACACACACACACTCACTCACTCACTCACTCACTCACTCACTCACTCACTCACTCACTAGGTGCAGCGGCCTGAGCATGTGGAGGCAGGAAGGTCATGGAGACTGAAGACACCTGAACCACATGACCACACCCTCTCAGCCTCTGAGATTCCACTTGGATTGGATTGACCACCCTGTTGGCCTCCACAAACCTAAATTAGCCACTGATTTTAAGGCTTTTGTAACATCCAGTTAGTGTTCTGAGATCTGTGACCTCAGATGGGCATCAGCATAGAGATTTCATTTCTTCCTCTGAGCAGCCCTGGAAAGAGACAGCATCATCCTCTACCCAGAGGGGTTAAAGTCACCTCCAGAAGACCACCCAACAGTCAGCAAAGGGGGGTCTGACCCAGGCTGCCTCACCATGGAACCTGCTCTGTGATCTGACTTGATCTTAATGCTGAAGGTATCTTGTTGAGGTTCACATTCTGATGAATTCATCACCCTGTTGACGGTACTGGCTGGGAGGGACCCAGATGAGGGGAAGAGGGCCAGCCCTTGTTGCTGCACTGACTTGCAGGGCCCCAGGGGCTGCTGGCATGTCTGGCCATCTTCCCAGAGGGGCCTGCCGAGGCGTGCGTGAGCAGCCAGGCCCAGTGAAAGCGGCCTTTGTCCTTCAGGACAGGTGACCTCTAAGGTTCCTAGAGCAGAGCAGGTGCGGTGCCATGTGAACGTACGGCAGTCTGGGCAGCCAGCGATGCTAGGGTTCCTGGGAGCAAGACCTTTACAGTGTGGGGGTTTTGTCTTCTGCCTCTGTTTTCTTAGACCTTCCTTGGACCTCTACAGGACCCGGGGACATGAAGGGGCCCTGTCTGTGCCCCAAATCTTGTCCTAACAAGCCACTC
Source organism: Sigmodon hispidus (assembly GCA_004025045.1). Taxonomy (NCBI): domain Eukaryota; kingdom Metazoa; phylum Chordata; class Mammalia; order Rodentia; family Cricetidae; genus Sigmodon; species Sigmodon hispidus. Next base: position 20,863 of record PVIH01008129.1, read on the forward strand.
CAAGATGTAACCCTAACTAGCCATGTCACAGGAAGTACAGCAGGACATGGTGGGCACAGTTGTCCCTAGCTGGGTCAAGTGGGTGCCTCAGTGACTGAGAGCTAAGCTTCCTCAAACTTTGTCACTCGTGATCTGGGCCTTTGTGCACATGGGGCCTGTCTGGGCTGTGAGAGACAGTGCAGTGACCACATTGTTGTTTGAGGACGCACACAGCCACAGAAGGCCCAGGGCATCCCTTCTGCTGGTCTTTGTGAATCCCAGCATCCACAAAGGAGAAGGATGCGGACCCATTTCCTCAGCCTTTTGAGCAATGGGTACAAAGCCTGCTGTTCTGCTGTCCCCACCTCAGCCTAGGAGGGTGGAGATGCGGAGGGACCAGCCTGTCTGCTCTCTGCTGCTGTGTATTCCTCCACACTGCTGGAGCTATGGATGGTTCGTCCCGTTCTCCCCTGAGCATGGCTATCTCTGAATTCTTGTGGATTCTCTCATCTCCATCTCCAGATGTGATGGGCCATTCGTCCCCTGCCATGGTCAGGGCAGGATGTGTGTGGTCTGCTTCCTAACCACCTGAGTCTCATGGCTTTGAATAACTGAGAGGTCCTTTCTGACAGAGGGACCAAGTGAGCATCCAGCCCCATGGGCAAACATGCATCTTATGAGTGAGCACATATCTTATGGGATCTAGCCCTGTGGGCGAGCATCCAGCTTCTTGGGTGTGGAACTCATTCACTGACTCCTCAGGGCCTGGCACACAGTAGGTGCCCACTTTGGTGGAATGAGCCTGTCAGAGGGGAAGGAAGCTGGTCACAGTAGGCCTCCTCTCCTGTGTGCACAGTAGGCTGTATAAGTGCTGATTGCACTTGGCTCATGGAAGGTTGCACCTGAGGTGGTGACTATACCCCAGCCCTATTTTGTCCATCACACAGCTGGGCATCCAGGTGTCCACTGATCTCTCCATCAGTACTGGCTGCACCACAGCACTATTCACAGTGCTTGGCAGAGAGCGGGGTATACAGCAAGTACTCAATAACTGCTTATAGAACTGGAAGAAAGAATGAACCACTGAACAGAGTGAGTAGGGCCACTTCATTTCCCTCTGTTTCCTAGAACGAGGGCCTACACACAGTAGGTGCTTGTTAATATTGAAGCAGTGTCAAATGATCTTTTTGAGGGCAGGGACGTGTCTTCTTGATGTGAATGAGCTGGGCTTTGTACACAAAGGTGTTCAGTAAATGCACACTGATCCCACTGATGAGTGAAGGTGGCCCAGGTCTTGTTTGCTTTGTTCCCTAGGTTCTCAGGTATCAGGCATCCAGCGGTGCTTAGCTCACACTTCCCGGCCCCTCTGAGAGCCTCTGTCTCTGCAGAATGGATAGCGAAGAAAAGCCGGGTGGGGCAGGTTCTCCTGCACGTTCCTTCCTGTTGTTCAGGTCCACACAGGTGGACAGGAAACCGCACAGGCTGCTGGGAGCTGCTGCCCAGGCTGGCCTTGAGCTGCTGTGGCACCCTGCCAAGCCCCAGCACTGACCGCCCTGCTATGGAGCAGCACCCCCCAGGACCCCTCTTCCCCACCATGTTCATCAATCTAAATTTAGAGTAGGCTGTGCCAGCCCACACCAGCCATTGAGCTACCATGTCTCCGTGCCAAGGCTCACTGACTCTGGGGCCTGACCCAGGCTTCCTCAGAGCTAGGTTCCAAGCCTGGAACAAACTCACTGACCCAAGTCTACTTTCCCACCGTAAAAGGGCATGAAGAGGTTCTTTCTCTTCAGGGTGGGGATCCTGTTCCCAACACCAGCTGCATGTCTGGCTTCGTCAGACCTCTCCTTCTGAGGGACCACACCCCAGAGGCAGCTTCAGCAAGCATCAACAGCCATCTTGCTGTTCATAATTAAAGGGCCTTTTCCTTCAGTGCAGCGTGAGGGTCAGGGTGCAGGCTGGGACTCCAGGTGCAAACTGTGAGATGGCTTTCACATGGGTGCTGGTCCCACATGCTGAGGCCACCTTTAGAGAGTGAGGCAGTGTTCCTCTGCCACTTGAGGACTGGGAAAGAGGGTCTGTGAGCGGGAAGCTGAGCCTCAGTGCCCAGGGACCTGGCTGTCCAGAGGTCTGTCATGGTGCGGTGCTGACCTACCAGGCTTCACTGCTCTTAGCGTCATGTTATCTGGTGAGAAACTCCAGAATGAGGAAGGAGGCCAGGCTTGTAGTTACATCTGCCACAGCACTGAGAAGTCTGCAGCAAGAGGATCATGAGCTTGAAGTCAGTCTGGGCCATATAGTGAGACCCTGTCTGAGAGAAAAAGATGGATGCTGTGGCTGGAATCCACGTATAATCGAGGTGCAAGCTGTGCACATCTATAAGTCAACACAGGCCAGGAGTGGTGGACCCTGACTGAGGCTTGCTGGCTGTCAGTCCAGCCAATCAGTGAGAGACCCTGTCTCAGAAGAGAAGGTAGAGAATGATAGAGGACACCTGATTGTCAGCTTCAAACACACATACTCCATACACACATATATGCTGCACACCCCCCCATACACAATACATGCATACACACATACACCAAATACACCAAATACACACACCCCATACACACATACACATATACAATACCCCATACACACATACATGCTGCACACACACCCCCATATACAATACATGCATACACTCATACACACATACACCAAATACACATACCCCATACACACATACACATATACACCAAATATACATACCCCATACACACCCCACACACAATATATGCACACACTTACACACACCAACACATACATGCATGCACACACACACCACATACATGCACACACACACCTCATACACACATACATGCACACACACTCCATAAACACATGCACACACACACTCTATACACACATACATGCACACACCCCATACACAATACATGAACACATATACTCCATACACACATACATGCACACACACACCCCATACACATATACATGCATACACTCATACACACATACACTAAATACACATACCCCATACACACATACATGATAGACATGGCCATCTAGCTGTGAATGATTCTCTGGATTATTTTCTGAGGCCTTGTGGGGTACCAAGCTCCAAGGTGGGGTTACTGGATACTTCCTCACCCCCACCCCTAGAAAGGGTAACGAGCATATGTTCACGTATTTGCAGAATGAGCACCTGGTGGTCCCTCTCCCCAGAAGGCACTTGGTCACCTTTATGAGTGTCCTGTGATTTGTTTCCTGGTTTGTCTTTATTTTCTAAGGCTGGGATAAAAGCCTTGACTGGAAGCAGCTTGGAGGGAGGGATTGTATTAGCTTTACTCTCTCACAGGAGACAGACTTTCTTCTTCTCACAGTCCCTAAACAACATAGTATGACTCCTGCTTCTAAAGTGTCCAGTTGCCTTGGGCTGGGGAGGAGCTGGGGGCGCATAGAGACTGCCGCAGTTTTCTGTGGTCTCCAGGTCATTTCCTATCAGGAACCTGGGCTCTGCGATCTCGAGGTCATTTCCTGTCAGGAACTTGTGGTCTCGAGGTCATTTCCTGTTAGGAACCTGGATTCTGTGGTCTCCAGGTCATTTCCTACCAGGAACCTGGATTCTGTGATTTCCACGTCATTTCCTGTTAGGAACCTGGATTCTGTGATTTCCAGGTCATTTCCTGTTAGGAACCTAGATTCTGTGGTCCCCAGGTCATTTCCTATCAGGACCCTGGGCTCTCTGTGGTCTCCAGGTCATTTCCTATCAGGACCCTGGGCTCTCTGTGGTCCCCAGGTCATTTCCTATCAGGAACCTGGGCTCTCTGTGGTCCCCAGGTCATTTCCTATCAGGAACCTGGGCTCTCTGTGGTCTCCAGGTCATTTCTTATCAGGAACCTTGGCTCTGTGATCTCCAGGTCATTTCCTGTTAGGAACCTGGATTCTGTGATTTCCAGGTAATTTCCTATCAGAAACCTTGGCTCTGTGGTCTCCAGGTCATTTCCTATCAGGAACCTGGGCTCTCTGTGGTCTCCAGGTCATTTCCTATCAGGAACCTTGGCTCTGTGGTCTCCAGGTCATTTCCTATCAGGAAGCTGGGTTCTTGGGGGCTGCAGGAGTCCTGGAAGGGACTGTATTTTAGTACACACTGAGGAGTGTCCTTAGCCTTTTCTGTGCGTCCTCTCTGGTGGTCCAGAGCCTTCTCTACCTCTAGACAGGTCCTTTCTTCATGGTGAGGACACCCCATTCAGTCCTGTGGCCAAGTGAAGCTTTTTCTATGCGGCTGTTGGCCACAAAAGGGTCTGAACATGTCCTTCCAGAAACAAACTGTACTTGAAGATTTCAGTTGCCATGGCTACTGGGACACAGCGAGCCATGTTCTCAGCCTTAGACCTTCAGCAGACACTTGGTGCCAGGATGTGGCATTTAGATACTTTATCTAAATGGGTTAGAAAAGAATGCTGGCCACCAATCTCTGTGTGTCAGCTGCAGCTGACTGCAGGGGTCCCTGGCTATCCTTGTCACCATCCAGTGGATGCTGCACTGTTCCCCCCCATTATCTGCTCAAGTAATCTTTAAATTAAATTTCGTTTATTTACTTGGTGTGTATGTGTTTGTGCCATGGTGCACGTGTGGAGGTCAGAAGAGAAGCTGTGGCATCAGTTCCCCTCCCGGGGTTGAATTTAGCAGCAAGCCCCCTTTGCTCTGAGCCATCTCACCAGTCCTCTGCTAACTTCAGTGGCAAGTGCGACTCAGGCCCTACCCTCTGCTGGGCTGTGGGTTCTGGAGGCCTAGACAGATCACTGGAACTCGGAGGAAACAGCAGTTCCCTGCACCCATCTGAGTGTGAAGAAGGCAAAACAGGGCGGAGGGGAGGCTTCTCAGAGGTAGAGGGCAGGACCTGTGGGGGTCAGGGACCTGTGGGGTTCAGGAGGCGGACTTCAGGCATGTAAAGGTCCTGGGCTGGGAACAAGTCAGAGGCTGAGACCTAGTGGTGCATAAGGCCAGAGGTGAGTGAGCAAGGGAGGCAGCTGTGGGAAAATTTGGGAACAGGGCAAAGTGTCTGAGTATAGTCTGGGGGCTCAGTAGAGGCTGTATGGTGGGGTACACTAGTATAAAGCTCATGGTGAAGGGGTAGAATAAGGAGACACAAAACCTGAGAATTGGTGTCTATTGCGAGGGTAGTAGTGGCCAGGTTCAGATCACAATGGGAGCTAGAGGATTTGGGGAAGAGAAGCCTGGGAAGACACTACACTGTGGCCTAGATAGAGCTGGGGGTGGGGGAGCGGAACGACCGGGGCTCACAGAGCTCGCCTCAGGGTAAGTGGGACTGGGGTCTCATTAATCTCTTACTGGTGGGTGAACTTGGCCAATGAGGCAGAGGAAGATGGATCCTGCAGGGGATTAGGGACAGCCCACTGGGAGTCCTCTAGTGGCATGACTGAAGCCCGAGAGGTGGAGCCCCTGCGTCCCCACATGGGAGGAGCAAGTGTGCTCCAGAGCAGGGGTCAGGGTCATCAGAAGCATATGCTGCACATTAATGGGAATTAATGCAAATAAATGCGAATTTTCTAGCTTCAGGAGTAGCCTGGGCCTGGGCAGATCTATCTGTGGCACCGGCGGCCAGTCGTAAGCGGTGACACTCATTGCATGCTGACTGAAAGCCTTCCCCAGGCCTTACCAGAACCCTGTGAATCAAGGGCTGTTTTTTCCCCTTCCTCATGTTCAGATTCATCAGACCAAAGTTCTCACCAGCCTTTGCTGTCATTTTGTCAGAAGTTGAATATTAAATGGCCTCGTGACTCTGAGCCAAACAGTGATGATGCTGCGCCCCAGTAGATTACCTGGTGAGAACATGACCAGGCCGTGTTGGCCAGACATGGCTTGTAAAGTAAGAATAAGTTTTACATCTTTAAAAGGTTGTGAAAAAAGCTACATGTGACTTGCAAAGCCAAAAATAGTCACCATCTGGCACTTCCCAGAGATAATCTTAAGTCCCTGTGTGTCACTGGATCAGCCTGCACTCTTCCTAGCAGCTTTTTCTCCACAACAGAATGGCCCCCGAAATGGCTGCCACAGTTCCAGCCATCGTAGGAAGACATGATGTATCTCGAGGACTGCATCAGGGGGAGGCTTTCCCCCATTACCTGTTTATCAGGGTGCTCAGGTGCCCCAGGCCTGGATCTGGGAGCCAGAGGGTTATGGTAGGTTAACCCTCACAACAATGATTGTTAAGAAATTGTGCTTTGGGAACTCCAGGAGACTGAGTACAGAGGGTGCAGGGTGGCCTCCTAGATGACAGATTCATTTCCTCTCTCCCTTCCTCACTGCAGTCTGCAAACACCACGTGCATTCCACCTGCTAGTGTGTCCTCAGCGAGGCAGGATGGGGCAGGTGAAGTCTCATCCTAGGGTGGCAAAGCCTGAGGGCAAGTACTCTGAGCAGGTGGGTCTGGGCTCCTGTGTCATTGGGTCAGAGAATCTCAGATTCATGAGCAAGATGCCTGCGGGCCTGTGGGGAGCTGCAGCAGATTGAGGGTGCTGGGGGTTCCGGCATTGCAGAAACTGACAGCTCACTTCGCCCTGATGTGTGGGGGGCTCTGGAAGGGCTTGGATTTTGGCTACTAGGATTCTATTGGAATGTGATTGGGTGTGGCCCAGCATGGCTCCTGGTACAGTGTGTGTGTGTTTTGGGGAGCAGGTAGCTCTGAAGAGTGGGGCTCTGGAGAAACCTGACACAGGAGAATGTCCTCCAGCAGCTATGAGGAAGCACAGCCTTTACTTCTGATTATGAGGAGACGGACAAGACCAGGGGAGCCATGACAAAATGATGCGGCTGGGACATCAGAGTGGTCATTGGCAGTTGAGCTACAGCCACCGAGAGAGAGGTCAGAGCACGGGTCTCACACCCAGGCCGCCCACCAAATGGGCATCCTTCAGCCCCCAATACCTGCAGGCTTCCTTGGTGTGGTGCACATATGTGTTTTCCTCATATAAGACGAGAGGGTCGTTTTTATTCTCTACCAGGTACAAGCAAGCAGAGAAGTAAAGCCACTTGCTTCAGGCCACACTCAAAGACCCAGAGAGGCTCTGTGAACTACTTGGCTTTGAGAATCTCTTGAGGCAGAGCCAGGACTGCCCAGAACCAGTAACCAGATGATAGGGTGGGGGTCAGTGTGCCCTGGGGCCTGCCATTTTTCTTTGCATTGCAGCATGAGGGCCCTGCAGTTACAGACACCCACCGTAAGCTTGTGTGGTTCCTTCCCTCACTGTTTTCTGCTTCCACTGGGTATCCTCCATGTATCCCCGGGACTGTGCTGTGATTTCTCATAACTTGGACAGAAAACAGACTATGGGGCAGGGAAGAGGAGCCCCTTGCCCCAATGGGAGCACAGTGTTCTTTCCTGAACCTCAGTCATCAGCATCAGATTAGCAATGGATAGAGTCACCAGATGCCAGTGTTTTTTCTGGAGTAGTGAACTGTGATCTCTCTTTCACTATGAAGTCTCTAGCCTCACGTGTGTTATGGGACAGCAGACAGGTGGCTCTACCAGGAAGCTGATGAGACCCAAGGCTGGTCACACTGCAGCAAGCTGCTGTCACAGCTAGCCAGAGGGTTTCACACCCAGGATTACTTCAGCTGTGTCCATTAATCAGACTTCTTCTAACAGTTTATCACCTTCACTGTGACCCTAAGATCTTGGGGGGTTACTCTGGGACATCTCAGCTAAATGCAGCAAACTCACAGCTCAGAAACCAGGGCCAGGCATCACCCCCAGACCTGCCTCTACTTCCTCCTTCCATGATCCAAAACCCTGAATCCAGTTGGTGATGGAAAGAAAGGTGCTGTGCAGGTCACTTGAAGACAGGTGCAGCCCAGGGTGCCAGGCAGCCCTCTTGTCTGTGCTGGGCCCTGTCTCTCGTGAGGAGAGCTGACTACGGACCAGCTCTTCTCCTCCCCCCCCCCACAGGGCTACACCTCAGCACTCCATAGTGGGGGAAATGCTGCTTCCTATAGCCTGATGGTGTACACCTCTGCTTGTTTCTTGAAAGCCCTTCTTTTTGGATGGTCCCTTCCCTGGCCCAAGTTAATTAACCGTGTGCCTCTAAATGATGGCTGGAGGATGTGAATAAACGAACCCAAAGAAGTGGCCAAGTGCTTAGCTTGGTTATAAATAACTTGGGTGGACTTGAAGGTGGAGGCCAAGATGCTGTGGTTTTTCCCCTTATCAGAATTCTTTCTCTGTTGCTATGGAAACTGGCCTAGGGATGCTGGGAGTTCTGTGAATTGGTCCAGGCCTCAGTCATTCCTGTTTACATGGTGGGCATGGGGAGTGTCTATGAGGGAGGAGGGTGAACCGGATGCAGACCAACAGTGCCTGGGCTCAGCAACTGTTTGGTAAACTGAGTCATGGCCCAGTATGCTCAGTGACTTGAGGGAGGCTTTTCAGAGGAGAGGATGTCTATACAGCACATCTTGATCTTGAACCAGGAGTGAAAGGGAGTGTCAGCCAGAGGGAACAGCATGGCGGATGTGTGGAGGAGAAAGGACATGGACAGCGTACCATGTCCTAGGATGGAGGGAGGCGTATCCAATGTGTCCAGAGCATGTAGGAGACGAGAGGGTGAGAGGAAGTCACAAGTAATCAGACTCTGGGCCACAGGCGTCTGCTACATGGAACCAGTGAGTCAGTGGATTTCCATGGGGTCCAGGACAGCTGTGCCCATGGGCCTGCCTCTGAGATGCTATCTAGGGTCTCAGGAAGTGTTTGAACAAGATGATAAGCTAAGACTACAGTTCTGACAATTTCTTGGGACCCCTCCCCCAGCTCCGGGAGGGCTTGCCATGTGCTGGACCAAATCCTCTGGGTCTTCTTAGCCCCACATTAGGTCTCATGTAGCCCAGGTTGGCCTCAAACTGTCCATGTAGTCAAGGATGACTCTGAAGTCCTGATCCTCTTGCCTTCAACCCCTGAGTGCTGGGGTAGGATCCTTTCCTTCATTGCTGTCCTTCCCATCCTCTCTTGAGGGAACAGTTACTGGGTATAAGTGAGTTGGCCTGAGAAGACCCTAAGCCTAGGACCACAAAGCTCCATCCAAGGGGAAGGATACTGGGTTTCCTCAGACTGCACAAACCTGGGGGCTTCGTCTCTAGGCTGTTAGCTGGAAGTCGAGTAGGGTGGGCAATGTGACCCTGGGAACTCAAAGTCATGTACAGAATAGTGACCATAGCCATGAAAGGGACTTGGGGGCGGATTGGGCCCTTTGGGGGGGGGCTCTGATAATTGTGTGACTTCCGGCTTCTGCTCTGAAAAGGAAAGAGGCAGTAAAGGTGTTGGAGCTGGGGCGGGGGGGCTGGAATGAACTCCCAAGTCCCACTCACCCTCTCGTTGCCTGAGCATGAGCATGGCCCTGGAGCGCTCTCCTGACCTTACTGCCCTGCTGTGACGTGTGGGTGGGTGTTGAAGGACTCACCCCTCACCTGTGCAGTGGCTCTGTGGGTTAACTAAGGTGAGAGGCGTGGGCAGCTCCCAGCTTGTGAACACCTTTGGATAATGGTTTTATTATGGTGGCTTTCTTTATCAGCAACATAACAGTCCACTTCCTTAGCCTAGATGGAATGTGAAGATATCAGGTAAGCAGGACCTCCTGGTAGATTGGAAACAGCTGTGAGGCATGAGGAAGTCCAGGAGGAAGAGAAGGCGGCCTTAACTTTAGAAAGGGATGTGTGTGTGTGTGTGTGTGTGTGTGTGTGTGTGTGTGTGTGTGTGTGTGTGTGTGTGTGTGGTGTGTGGTGTGAACCTGGCCAGATTCCATCTCAGTAGATGAAGCACTCTTATTCATCCGTCTAAACCCTTCTCAGATATCCCACCACCTCATTGTCAGTGTTTCTCCATCCAGCTTCTCATCTCTATTTCTGCCCCCTAATTATGCATCAGCCCCTGGTTCTTGGGTCACAGACACATCCGCTGTTCCTTTTGGCGTTTTCCTCTGATAAACCAGGAAATCTTGCTTGATATGCTTGAGCCAAATTTGGGAATGAGTTGTGGTACCTAGGCTTGAGGTGGTTGTGGGTTTCCCCCATCTCCTTTACTACTGTAGATTCAGATCGATGTCTGTGGAATAACTATTCAGGGAATGTTTGTCGAATGAAGAATGACAAATTCTTTGCTTCTTGAGAGCTGTGGGCTCTCTGTCCCACCACACACTGTGGTTGACATCTACAGCCCCTTCTGAGTCCCCACAGCTCCCTGTGTTTTGCAGATTCCCTGTGCAAAGGAAGGCTTTGCTTTCAGGATGCCTGCGGGCGGGCGTCCCCAGAGTTTCCTGGAGAGAATAGCATTTGCAGAAACAGCCCTCTGGGGGCACGCCTGTGCTGCCCCAGATTCGGCAGTGACGCTTTTTATAGCCCCACTCCCAGAACACATGGTGCCCCTGGAAGCCAGAGCCAGCAGCAGGCATCTGACTCCCCACTCGCCTCTGCTCCTGTCCCTTCGAAGGAAGCTGGATGCTGGGATCCATCGTGTTCTCTGTGCCATGCTGGCGACTCCACCATTTAGAGCTGTGTGACACTGGGCTGCTCATGTTCTTTCTCTCTGCCCTGCACTGTCCATCTGTAAAATGGGACAGAGCCTATTGTATCATTGGCAGGAGCAGATAGGTGTGACAGGGAAGCAGTTCAGTGAGAGGGAGGCAATATGTTGGTGTGTATGATGATGTAGTGACTTAATACTGTGGATTACAGTGGCACCATTACCCTGCCAGTGACATCATACATGATATGGGACAGGGTGCTGCGGTGTTTGGCCACACTGGTACTCCGGGACACTGGTGACAGGGGCAGCAGAGTGCTCTTGGTCTGGTGCCTGTATGCCAGTGGGGACTTCTGTGCCAGTGGCTAGCTCTCAGGTGAAGGGTGGAGAGGCCAGGACAGGGACAGAGCTAAGGACACAGAGATGTCCACTGAGATCTGCCCCCAGCATGGTACATGGCTGACTTAGACTGTGTGCAGACAGGGAACCCAGGTTTTGAATTCTTCGATGACTGGTCATTGGAGTGAGCCCCTGTGCCAGACAGTGTTCTAAGGGGTGGTACTGCTGGACCCCTGGACAGAAGGTCAAGTGCACCCTCTAGAAGTAGAGACAGGAAGGGGGTCAACCAACAAGTCCAGGATAAGCATGCACTTGGTGGTTTCATCTGTGAAAGAAATCGGAGAGGTTTAGTTACTTGCTCAGGGGCACATGGCTGATTTAAAACAGTAACGATCATGACTGGTTTTAGCTAATTCAGTGCGGAGGGGCCAGGGTAAGGCCAGTGAGGCTAAGAATCAAGATAAGTAATATTTTAAATGAGTACATTAAAAAAATCAAAGCACAATCAGAGAATCAGTAGTTTAAGGCGAGGTCAGTGTGGCAGAGCCCTCCTCCACCCTTGGATCTGGGTACCCTGGCAGCCCCAGCCTACCCACATCTTTTGGTGAGCTCTGGCTTCTTTGTTTCCGCTTGGACACTTTATGACAGACTCATTTGTAGCATTCTTCCTTTTGAGGCAGATTCTCACATGTGACATCCTTTATGAACTGTGGGGTCAGTGGCCATAGTCTGTCCCCTCCTGCTTCCAACATATCTCTGGTTACCTGGAGAGGTCTATGAGGCCTGAGGCAGGGGCTTGCTGTAAATTCCTTGTGGAGACCAGAAGCTCTGACTGTGGATGCAGCAGCCTTCACAGGGATGGAGACAGGTTCAGTTGGAGGATTGGCCTCCTGGCTCGTTTCCTCATCTACATTTAGGGGTGCAGGCTGGGGTGACATCTCACTTGCGGGGTACATAGTCTTACTCAGAGGCCCTCCCTCTGCTGTGAGACAACCTCTTTTCATCCCACATTTTCCTGTGTACCAGGACCTTTGCACGTCTTGTGATCAGGGCCAGGGACTTAGGGCAGCTTGGATGAATGGCATTGCTTAGTGCCTTCACAAGATTCCTATCAGGAACTTGGCCATGGTTCTTGTCGTTGGGGTCTGACTGGGGACAGGTCTCCATGTAGCCATGGTGCTAGCATGTGACCCTGGTCTCTTCCCTGTGCACTTTTCCATGCCTCCACCTGAGAAATCCAACATGGCTGTCACCGGCATGCCCCAGATCTACCCTGGAAAGCAGTCCTCACTGTATTGAGCACAGGGACCAACCCTGATGCATTGTGGGAGGGACACTTTCCGTATAAGAATAAGTGGGGGACTTGGGGGAGAGCCGGGAGGCAAACCCATCACTCACAGCCCTGCATGTGACTCAGATGTCGGGGTCCCAGTCTTCTAGCAAATGGGATCCTTGAAGATTCATAGGGCTTAGGAGATGTGGTATCTGTTGGTAGCTATGATACATCTCTGTGACCCTCCATAATAACATGTGGCCATGTGCCTGGGCCAGAGGAGGCACACTCAGTCTCACTATTGAATGAGAGATGCTGGACCATAGAGGCGTGCCATGAGGAGCAGAAAGTGGGGAGGAAGAGGACTTGGGGGTCCTGGGTCTTCCTTTAGCCTACACACACCGTAGAGGGACCTTGAAGATAAACTGACTTTGGCAAGGCTGGTGTCTAGAGAGCAAATATTTATTCAGCACAGAGCAAGGGGATGGTACAGAGATCATACCCAGGCAGTTGAGCTGATGTGGATTTCAACCTTGGATTTGGCTCGGTATTTGACAAGTCAATATTTTTGAGCCCTCACAGTGGAGCAGGTGCAGGGTCAGAGAGTGCAGAGGGAGCCACTCCAAGCAGACCTTGATAACCTTGGACCGCTGAACCCACCTCTCAGAGCTGGCATTTTCTCACCTGTACAAGGGACAGAGCGGGATATAGATCTGACGTGAAGATCCAGAATCTCACTGTGCTCTCCAGCTCTCACCCTCTTCTATTTAGCACACCCACCCCATGCTTCAGCTCTTAAGGGTTAAACCCAGTGTGAGTGCATAAGATCCCCTGAACATATGAATCATCCCCATGGCTCCTGTGCCCAGCATGGGGAAGGGGCAGATGTTGTGCCCCTTAGTTGCCATGGTAACCCTGCCTGTATCAAAATGCAGGCACCTCAGCCCCATATCCACCCTTTGGGGGAATCCCAGGACCAATCACCTGCGTTCCTTGTCCTCCTGGAGAGGCAGCAGGGGCGGCTGAGAGGATGAGAGAGGGAGGAGTTTGGTGGATGGAGCTTAAGCCTGGACCTCCACAAGTACAGTCAGATGCTGCTGGGAGAGAGGCTGCCGGAGAGGCCACCAGGAGAGGGAGACAGACTGACAGCCAGCTACAGGTCCTCAGACTCCACCTGAAGCCCCAGAGGCACAAGCCACATCAGGCGTCCCTCTCCTTCCCTGGGGCAGCCCCACCTCCCACGCACATGCCCCCACATGTGCACACACTCGTTTGTACACACCCAAACGCCTAGCAGCAGGAGCGTTTCTGCATAGTGCCGACTGGGGTGGGTAGGCAGTCTGGCACATGAAGTCCCGGAGGGACAGGGATCGAGCGAGTTGAGACTTTAGGGGAAAAAAAAAACCTGGAGCTGACGCCAGCTCCCAAGCGGCCACCTCCCGAGGCCCCTCCTGCATTCCTGGGCTGTGCACCCCTCGCGCCAAGACAGGGGGCTGATGTCATTCCAGGCTGCCGGGCCAGGGGACCCAGGCCGGGTGGCTGCCTCCCTCCGGAAGTGAGCGCGCTGCCTGCTGGCCGGCAGATTCAGCTTCGGGTTTAGAGTCTCTGCCTGGTTCAGGTGAGAAGAGCCTGCCGGGGACGAACGGTGTGCGGTGGGTGGCGGCTCCTAGGTATGCAGGGAAGGTCTACCTGCATGGAAGGAAGTGAGTTTGGGGTGCCAGCCCCCTCAGCCTGCTCCTCTTAGCCACCTGCTCCTCGGATCCTGTTGGCCCTGGGGACTAGAACTGGACCTCCCGGCTGGTTGGCTGGCTTGATGCTCTTGCTGCTAACCTGCTGCTGACCCGTCACTGTCCCTGTTCTGGTGACCCGCAGATGATTGTTGGGCCATGTTTACTTTACTGGGGCTGATGTGCTTTGCCCGGTTTTCCATCGGAGCCCAGAACTTCTTCCCAAGGACAGCCACTACTGACAGAGGGACCAGGACCTTGGCAGCGCCAGCCTCCTAACTGCCTCCGCCTGCCTCCTCCAGGCTGTCCCCATGGATTACCTGGGCGACAAACTCTCGGTGGCCCAGACACACATGACTCAGTGGGTAGGCACAGTGAGGCGGTCCTTTCAAGAGGCCCTGCATGTTGTGACAGCCACGGTGGGCGCAGAGCGGAGTGGGGACACTGCCAGTCGCACCCCGTTCAAGCGTACCTCCTCCTTCCGACACCTGGCCTCTCGAAGCCGAGAGTCCTTCCGTCGCTTCTCCGCCCGCAGCCAACAGAGGTTCTCATCCCTCAGAAAGAGGCAGCCGGACTCCGAGGCCCCTGATCTTGTAAGCTGGGGATGTGTGTGGTTTAAAATAGCAGGGCTGCTCCTGGGAGGGGGCTGCTTGTAGCGGCAGCCAGGGAAGGACATTTTCCCTGTCAATGAAAGTGGCCTTGGGACACGGAAGGGAAGTAGAAGATTGGGCTGGCCGCCCTGGAGATGCCGTACCTGCCTCCTTGATGCTAATGGGGAACAGAATCAAGGCTCCTTGTCTATGAGCAGGGCTGCTTGGGGACACTGCAGCCCCCACAACACATGCTCACATCTCTATTTTTAGGAATCTTACTTGACACCTGCTCTATCTTCTCTTGCCCTCCCAGAGTGACCAAGTGGTCTTGTCACACACACACTGCGTTAAGGCTGTGTATGTCTGTTTGCCATTGCACAAAAGTGAGATCCTGAGTGAGGGATTCCTGGGGGGAAGAGCTTTAGGGGGCAGGTGGTTTGTCCCACTGGCCTAGGAGTTCAAGCTTGGTGAGTGAGGAGCGCTCAGGCCCAGCTACTGGGTTCCGTGGTGTCGCTTTTAAGGACTGGGAGACCAGGGCAAAAATAGCCAGTGAGTAGAAAGCTGAGCGGTGGCAGCAAGCCTGGAGGAGGAAGGGTGGGTGCACGGGCATGCACAGAAAGGTGCGAGAAGTCTGGCTGGGAGGGAAGGGCTTTCTTGGACCTTTGATAACTTAGGTGACACTCTGGGCAGCCCCTCTGTGCAGTGAGGTCCCTGGGAGCTCACAGAGGCTCAGCCAGGCAGGGCTCACTCAGGTCAGAAGCCATGCTAAGAGGCTCACATGGGTGAGGGTGCTCCCTTGTGTGGGGGTCTGCGGTCCTTGGGGGCTTGGGTTCAGAAGATAGCCCCACCCATTTTCTGAAAAGGTACAGCTTGGCTGAAGGAAGGAATATAATCTTCTTCTCTACGTCTCAGTTTCTCCGTCTTTATTTCCTTTTGGCCCTATCCATTCCTCTGTACCCTGCTCCCCATGAGTCTCTCTGGGGACAATGGCCTTGTTCCCTGCCTTCTGCCCCAATCCTTCAGGTGCTGTGTGACTTTGGACACTGCCCTAAATCTCTGTGCCTGTGGAGCATGCTTATATAGTGGCAGGCCAGCCTCCCCAGTGGCCACATAAGTGAATGAGTGACTGATATAGAGTTCAGGCACCCCTCTGTCACAGGGGACACCTGGCAGTGTAAATACATGAATTAGCGTGGGTTTCCAGGTACCTCCCACTTATGCTTGGGTCTCTGCTGTGTGGTAGGAATGACTGGCACTGGCTCATCCCATTCTCTTAAATCTGTGCGTGACAAACAAATCCATTGCTTGTTCTGAAATGGAGTGAGCCCTTGGCACCCTGCTAGCACAGAGTGGGTAAGCACTTTCTGTGTGGTGTGGGGATTTGTGTTTTTCTGCACATCCTCTTGCCTGAGGTTGGATTCTAGCCCAGCTCCTCCGAGCTGTGTGACCTTGGGTGGGTGGGCCATCACCCTCTGTCCTCTGTGTACCTTCTCTCTCCCCTTTGAGAAATGGGATGCTGGGTGGACAAGGCACACTGAAGCAGTAGGGTGTGTGGCACCTGGGCTTTGTATGGCTCATGTGCCTGACAAGCAAATCCTTTCTTTCAAACTGCCTTCAGAGGAGCTTGCCATTGAAGTGGAGAATCTGCACACACCCCCCTTCACTTAAATATTTGTCTTATGGGTGGGAGCTTCCTAAAGCCTCAGGCAGGAGGGTGGGGCTTCAGACATTGGTCCTCCTTCTACAGGATTTACCTCAATCACCCCCTCACCTCATTCATCCAGAAAAGGCCCTGAGGTTGTGTTCACAGGAGGATCTGTGGCAGCCTGGCTGGAAATACCTCCCCGCAACCCCCCAGCCAGCCTTGGAATTGTCCACTGATAGCTGGTTCTAGCTGTCCCAGATAAGAAAGGAAGAAAGTAAAACAATGTTGTGTCCAGGCTCCAGAGGCTGGGTGTGTTAGAAACCCAGAGATCACGGGTGGGAGGGACAGAATAGAGACTTGGGGGACACAGAGGTACTTGGCAATGTCAGTCTCAGGAGATCTGGACATGAGGAAGAGCAAATAAAGGAGGGGGGGCAGGGAGGGTACGGTGTGTGGTCTCTGTGTGTGATGTGTGTGTGTGTGTGTGTGTGTGTGTGTGTGTGTGTGAGATGGAGGGGCTGACTAGGAGACCTCTGCTGCACAAAGCTGAAATAGACCTGGGCTTCAGCTCTCCAGGAGCCTGTTGATGACCTTAGTCAGGTCAAAATCAACCCTCCTAAGCCTCACTCTTCCTATCTGTGAACTGGGCTCTCTTGTGACTTGTCTGGTGGGTGATTTGAGCCTACCTCCTACTTTAAGAATCCATACTGTATGAGCCTTCTCTTCCTAGTTATGAGGGTGGGTTCTGGAACCCTCACAGATACCAAAATCTGAGATGCTTAAGTTCTGCATGTAAGCTGGTGCAGCATTTGCATGGTCTGTGTGCAGCCTTAGGCATTCTCTGTCAGCTCCAACTGCCTTCAGCACCCAGCACATCATGGATGGCATGGAGAGAGCCTCCTCTGCATCCACACATCTCAGTGAAGAGCCAGCCCCTTTCTGAATACTTTTCCAGGCGAGTGTGCCCCAGGCTACCCTTAGCTGTGGTGACATCTCTTTGGTTAAGACACTTCCAGGCCACCTGGGTAACCCAGGGTGACCCTGCCTCCAAGTCTCTAGCTTAACTGATCTGTGGAGACATTTATTTCTGAGTGAGGCTTTAAGTGTTGTGTAGGATGGACACACATGTCTCCCTGGAGACACTATCCTAGCCACCACACCAGATCCTTCCCTGTCTAGTACAGTTCATCCGCAGCCCAAGGGCAAGGTCATCCCCCTGCCTCACCTGGCCCAGGAAACCATGACTTCTTGCCCTATGGTCTGGTTCTGCATCTTTCCACCCTCTGTTTTTGCCTTTGCCCTGAAGTAAACCGGGGCTCAAGAAGAATGGGTGACTGGGCCTTAGGACACGGATAGTCTGGGGTCTGTCCCGGGAGAGGCGGGTGAGCATGCGCCAGGAAAGGTCTTACTAAGTCACACTCCTCTGGGCCAGGTTCCACATGGGTGGTCGTCGCTGCCTCTCTAGGCTACTAGAAACAGAGGCACAGGAACCAGACAAACTGGGGAACGGGTGACCTTCCTCATTGTTTCGTATTCCAAAAATAAGTGCAAAGGGGCTCTGGGGGACATCAGGAATGGCTAGGGAGTCATGAGGTGATGCTCAGTGTGCCAAGGAGGATTGAGGAAGGAGCGTTGATTGGCAGGGCTGAGCCTGGTGTACAAGGAGAGCCGGCAAGAGTCAGGGTGGCTGTGATACAGTGAGTGGGACAGGATTGTCAAGACAAAGGGGAGACGGACAGGGCCTGGCCACACAGGGCCAAGAGAGCTGCCGAGGGTGTTGAGTAGTGTACTCTGAAGGTTTGGGACCAGAAAGTGCATCATCACGTGGGTCTTTTGGAATGAATTATCTACTTATTGAGCACCTACTGTGTTCCCAGAATGGTTGGTGCATTCTCCTCTATGTGCCTTCTGTGTACCAGGTGCAGACACACTGCATCTTATAAGCGCCTACGGTGTACCGGGCACTGTTCTTGCGCATTTCTCCTGGATACTGGCCCTGCAGAAGTTTCAATCAGTTCAGTCATATGGCTCCTCCCCCTCTCCTGCCACTGCCCACTCAGAGGTTCCCCCCAGCCCCCCAACCCCCACCCTCCAGGTATCCAGGCTTCCAGCTGCACCCCAGGGCTGGCATGATGTCACTTGTCTGTGGATGGGCAGGACAGACAGTTTTCTTCTGGTTAGACCCCTCCCAACCTCAGGTCTCTTTTCACCCGTCCTGGAGGCAGGGTGATGTCACTCAGTGAAGAACAATGGTCCCTTTGTGAACCCAGAGGGGCCCAAGGCTGGGCCCTAGAGCAGGTGCCTCTGAAGTTACATTGCGGGGAGGACAAAGAACTTGGCTGCCCCCCCTGGGAGCAGCCAGGGCCCCTGTGATCTCCCTGCCCCCAAAGTGGGGTGTGTTCATTTTCCATGTGGAAAATACAGGAACACGTGAAAAAACAAGACAAAGTCCACTCCCTCTCCGTCGGATGAAATCCACTTGGCATCTGAGCCGCTTCCTTCCCGTCTTTTTCTCCCCCTTTCCTCTCCCAAACAACCCCACCCCCACCCCGGCCTCCTCTCTTCTTCTCTTAAAGAAGTGGAGTGGTCCTCTGAGTAGTGTTAGCGGCCCGGTGGGTGTCTGAGCTTTGTTACTTCATCTGTCTGGACACTGAGGCTGTGGGAAGGCTGCAGTGGGGTGGTCCGTGGCTGCTCAGGCCTCCCTAGTCCCTGGGGTTCTCACTTGATCCCTCCTTCAGCAACTCCACAGATGAGATGTTTTATTCAGACAAAGGCCTGTGGCTTCCTCTGCAGGAAGCTAGGCATATCAGGAAGGAAGTCTGGAATGTTCCATGTCTCAGCGAGCTTTGTGTTTGGGCGATATGTAGAAACCGTAACCGTGGCTCACACTAGGTTGGGTTCAGTGCTGTGTGAGCCCTGGCCTGCAGCACCGAGGTATTGTTATACTCTGGTGTCCTCAGGTGGCATGGCAGCTGAACGCTGGCTGGGAAATGTTCTCTTTTGTAATAGTTTCATGGTAGACATAAACAGTGTCATGGTGGCTCACACTTTTCATCCTTAACTCAGGAAGTGAAGGCAGGAGAATCAGGAGTTTATCCTTGGCTATATAATGAATTCCAAACTAACCTGGGCTACGTGAAACCCTACCTCAGAAAGCTAAAACAGAGGTTAAGATTTGAACAGTTGGTAGAATGCTGGCCTACCATATGTCTTCAGCGCTCAATAGTGAGGGTGTGGCGGTACAGACCCGTCTTTGGGGCTCTCAGTGGACACAGCCTCAGGAGCATATAAGCCCATCAGGAGGAGCAGCAAAAGAAAGTGATTGTCTTCTCAAATAATTTAATAAGTTTCTAATCTAATTTTTAGCAGTGGTACTGGTAGGAATTGAGTCTGGACTCATGTGTCTGAGCCTTTTGTCCCCAAGGTTTTGGAAGGTTGTGGGGTCTTTAAGGGACATGAGCTGGCTGGCAGAGCCAGTGTCCCCGGAGGAGCAGGAGATGGGAGGTAAGATGGTCTCGGCTGTCTGTTTCCTGGGTGTGAGGTGAGCCACTTTGCACACAGAGCCTCCCACTGTGAGCTCATGAGCTATGACAAGGTCTCTTAGAGGTATTGCCATTGGCGTCCACACCAGCATGTCACACCAGTCTTCCTGCATCATGTGGGGCCACAGTAATGGGCAGACTGGACACAAAGTGTACATTTCTCAGTCATGTAGTTTTCAGCTGGCCCACTGGCCCTCCAGAGTTAGCCCTACAGACTGCATCTGAGGCTGGGCTACTAGGTGCCACATCTGTGTAAGATGTGGGGCCAGAGGCTGAGGCAGTTTAAAGGTGGGGAGGTGCCTCCCCTGACTGTGACCTAAGCAGTGGCCCACAGGACAGTCTCCTAGTCACTGTTGTCAAAGCTGTGACAGAACCCCTCACAGGAGCAACTTAAGGAAGGGTGTGTTCCTTTTGGCTTACAGACCAAGGCTGGGAAGGCACGGAGCTTCTCATAGTCTATCCAGTCAGGGCAGAGATGACTGCTGAGTCTTGATTCTCCTTTTTATTCAGTCTGGGACCATAGCCCGTGGAGTGTACCACCCACAATTAAGACCCAGGCTTTCTCTCTTCAGGTATTCCAATCTAGAGGCCCCCTCACAGACACATCCAGAGATGTGTCCCCTAGATGACTCAGGATCCTGTCATGTTGACTGTCACTATTGACCATCCCACATGAGTAGGGATCTTGCAAGTACTTAATCCCCAAAGCTGAATAGTTCTCAGTCCATCTGCGCAGGCTCATTGTTTACCCTTCACAGGATGGTCTGAGTGGATCCAGGGTCTCACGTACCTTTCCCCATAGGCTCCACGCTGCCTGGGTTTGACACTGGGGGGCTGCTCACACTGGGGCTAGATGATTCTGATCTTGGGGTATCTTGCACATTGTACACTGACTATGACTCTGGGTGTTTGTCTACCAGATGCTGGTAGTATATCTACCTAACCTCAGGGTCTTATGTTCTCTGTAGCACAAGCTGGCCTTGAGCTCCACAGTAATCCTGCCTCAGCTTCCTGAGTCTTGGGATTACAGGTGTGTACTACCGTGCCCAGCTCTCACCCCCAATTTTGACAGTCACGGGTGTTCCCAGACATTATCAAATCTAAATCTGGAAGAGAAAAAATTACCTCTCCTGAGACCCCTTATTGTGGATCTGTGGAGTCTCATGTAGGAGCTGGCAGGTGGGGGTTCCAGTCCCTGATGGGCTCTGGCTGGTCACACAGCCTTCTCAGTTTACTGATGCAGAGCAAAGTTATAGTTTTTGTTTGTTTGTTTGTTTGTTGTTTTGTCTTTTTTCTTTTTTTTTTTTTTTTTGCCATGAACTCCATGACTTTTAGCCAAAGAACTTGTCTGGTTTCTGGTGTCATCTGGGATGAGTCTCTCTGGAACAGTAATTTTCTCGACCAATAAGTGGAGCCATGATGCCCAACCTAAAGTATGTGATGATAGTGACTCCAGAACCTAGAGAGAGTGTAGGAGACACAGCAAAATGTGGCTTTTCATTATTATTCTCTTCTCCACATGTCACCCCCATATCACACACAGTAGGCTGACAAACCCAACCCCCAACATTGCAAATGCCTTTAACAGTCTCTGAGACCCCACTTTGGGCTGTGGGGCTTCACATGCAAATATTTGCCTTATGCTGAAGGAAGTAATAACCTCCTGGCAACTTCCACAGTCTCTCCCCAGCTCATCTGCCAGGCCTCCGGGGCACACCTGCAGCTCCACATCTGTGTCTGCTGGGTAGCTGGGAACCTATTCTTTTCTTCAGGATATTTGCCTTTTCTGTGGAGAGAGAACTGGGTGGATTCAGGGACCATGTTGAGGCAGCCGCCTTCTCCACCCTCAGCAGACATCTTGGCAGGAAGAGCTAGGAAGGTTCTGAAACCTCCGGTACTGGGTTTGAACAGCACCCACATAGTAATGAGTAAATGGTTTTATCCATAAGGTTTGAAGTGAGCCCCAAGAGCCAGAGCAAACGCGCTGAATCGGGAGCTTGGGCAGGAGCTTTCTTCTTGACGGACTTGGGGCCTTCTCCATTGTCACATCTAGTCATTTCAGCACAGTGGGCCTCTGTGGAGCTCCTGCTTGGGCAGCCTTGTGGTCAGCTGTGTGAGTAGCTGAAGATGAAACACACCTGCTGCCTTGGAGAAGCACTGAGGAGCATTGCTCAGTGGAGCCATCCTGAACCCATCCCTCTCCCTGCCAGGAAATGCTTGCTCTGGGGCTCATTTTCCCATCTGTAGCTGAGTGCTCTGGGGTGACCATAAGAGTCTCTTCAGTGAGCCAACTCAGGGTCCAAGGGTCCAATTCTCCACTTTTTTTTTTTGTGGCCTATAATCTTAAGCCAGATCCTGAGCAAGCCTCAGTTCCCCCATTTGTAAAGGGGACTTTGGTTCTAAGTGGACTGTTTGAGCTGCTGGCATGGACCCGGTGTATATGAGGGCTTAGAACTAGGTATCATTCCCACAGGACTTCACTGACTCTGCAGCCCTCTCCCAGGCTCTGGGATGATACTGTTCTCCTCTTTAGGCATTTATAGGACTCCTCACAACACACCCCTTGACAGTAGCCTACAGGTCACAGGCCCCACTGGCATTTTAAGGTCCGACCTACTTAAAAAGCATTGTCTGATCAGCAAAATGACACTACTGTCAGTGTCAGGCCAGGGTAGAAGTGAAGAGGGACCCAGGCAGAGGTGTCACAGGGCTAGGGTCACCACCCCTTAGTGAGGACTGTCTGCTCACTCTGCCCTTTCCCCACGCTCTCCCCACTGATGATCACAGTGTGTTTGCAGGGCTCTTCCGGCCATAGCTAATGAGGAAGGTCATCAGGGCAGTTAAACCAGGGCATTTCTATACCCAGCAGAGTGGTGGCGAATATGTCTCAGCCTGTACTGGACGTCTTTTCTGTGCTCAGGAGTAGATATGAGCCCTTTGTGGGAGAAATGGGAACAGGTAGAACCTCTTAGACAGAGATCCATAGAACACAGTACAGAGTGCGGGGTGAGTCTCAGAAAATGCCTGTGTAGCAAGACCTACAGATGAGGATTGTCATGTGTCCTTTAGTTGTTATTGGTGTTTGCTGAGGACCTACTGTGTGTCATGAGGTTTGAGGCCCCGGAGGACTCAGGGAAGAGGACTGAGTAAACTGAATGAACAAATGGGGGGGACAATGGCCTTACTCCTGTTCTGGTCATAGATGTTTCAGTGCCTTCTCCCAATCCTGTCCAGCAATTCTCTTACAAATTTCTTTGAGATGATCTGTAACTCACTCTGTAAACCAGGCTAGTCCCAAACTTGTGGAGTTTCTTCTGCCTCTGCCTTCAGAGTGATGAGGTGACCGGCTCTGGATGAGATGACAGTACCTGGCTTTTGACTATTTTCGTTGGACCATAGAGCAGTTTTGAGAAGTATTGGCCACTCCTGTGGTGTCACTTAGAAAACAGTGAATTGATGAATTAATTAATGAAATATCAGATTGTCCAGTGCAGGCCAGGGCTCAGAGGAATTGTGCTTTCTTCCTGGGAATGTGGTTGGTGGCCAGCTTGACTAGCTTAACAACAGCTTGGGACTTTTGTGAAGCAGAAGGTTAACTGAGAAGAAATTTCTGTCCTGAATGTGTGTGGCACCATCCCAGAGGTGGAGCCTTCGTGATAGCTGATTAATTTAGGAGAACTCCATACAGGCACATTGCTGAGGCAGAAGGATGGTTCTGTTGGTTAGACACAAGGCCATTGGCAAAGAGGGTGAGAAGTCACAGTTTCATGGATATCTGGTCTCCTTCTAGGGAAACAGGTTCTGAGGCCTACACTGTGGACCATGTAAGATATGAGGAGCTGAAAGGTGGAGGTGGGGTGTCCTCCAGGCTCCAACTCCACACCTTCCCACCAAGCCCAGACTAAAATGTTCCTTAAAAAATTTTTCCAGAGTGGAAAGAGGAAATAGGAAGTGGAAACTCTGCAAAACATAGCCAGCCAGCCCTCCATTAGACAGATTAGATTAGAAGGCATGAGAGAAAGGCTTAAACAGAGGGTCTCTGGCAGCTTCTCGAGCCCTAGAGACCCAAGGTTTGAGACAGGCCCAGAACTGCCTTATTCTTCACTGTCCACTGGATGTTCTCTAGAATCTACTAGGAAACTCTCCTACCTAACAAATGCAGGATACAAAATCAATTAAAATAGTTAGTAGGTATCAAATCTACCAACAGTGTACTCTCAAAGAAAGAAACTTGGAAAATATCCTACTCAAGATAACTGCAGAAATACATTATTTAGGAATACACCTAATTGAAGAAGAGAAAGGCCCCTACAATGAAAAGTTCATGACACTGAAAGGAGAAATCAGTTATAATACTAAATGATGAGAAGACCAGGCATGCTCTGGACCAGCAGAAGTGATGTTGTAAAAATGACTGCACCACCAAAGTTGGTCCACAGATTTAATGGAATGTCGACCTCAATTCTATGTTTCACAGATTTAGGAAAAAAAAAACCAAAACAATATAAGAACTCATATGAAACCAGGGAAGAACAGCCACAGCAATCCTTAGGAGTAAGAATATCGATGGAGGTGTTACAATGTCCCACCTCAGATTATACTACAGAGCTATAATGACAAAGGCACCTTGGTACTGGCATAGAAATTGACAGGTAGACCAGTTGGACAGAGCACAGGACCTGGAAATGAACTGACAAAGCACTACCCACATGATTTGACAGAAGAGGCAAAAACATATTAGAAAAAGAGAGGAGCTCATTCAATAAATATGCTGATAAAACTGGATATCCACCTGCAGAAGAATGAAATTAGACCTGTGTCTTCTATGTTGTACAAAAATGAGTTCAAAGTGGATCAAAGATATTAATTGAAAACCTGAAATGCAGAAACTTCTAGAAGAAAACACAGGAACACTCTTGAAGATGTTGTGGTTGGCAAGGACTTTCTGAACAGAACATCAACAACACAGGAACCAAGTAACAGCAGATGAGACCTCATGAGAAGACGGTTTCTGCATAGCAAAGGGAACTGCCAGCAGAGCAGACAGCCCTCAGCACGGGAAAGCTTCACCAGTCACACTTCAAATCCAGGATTTATACAGAATTACAGAACGTCAAAGCCACGGAGATAAAACTGCTAATCAACAAGTGGGCTACTGGATTGAAGAGCGGGAGGAGGAAGACCCACAAACAGGCAGACAGACAAATGGCCAGTAACTATTTTTAAGAGTTTAGTATCCCTAGTTATCAAGGAAATGCAAATTAAAACTACTTTGAGGTACTTAATACCTGCCCCAGTCAGGCATGAAGAAACCCCAGTTTGGGGTTTAAGTTTACAAGGTGCCGGCACACATGCCTGAGGTAGCACCTACCACCTAAACCTAGCAGGTCCCCACTGCTTCCAACTTGGTGTTAGATTTTCTTTCTCTGGGGCTAGGCAGCTGGCTCCAGGCTATTCATGCCCAAGGGACATTTGATGAAGTCACCATCCAGGCCCCTGGCTGCCTGGCTGGCTTTGTGGCCAGGGCAGGTGAAAAATCCTTCATGCCAGCCAGAACTGATGTCACCTCAGGAAAACAGTCAGCAAGGGGATGGGGTGGGCCCTTTCTCTCTATGGTCCTGCCTTGCTTGTCTTTGGGAAGGCCTGGGGAGTGGGATCGAGGAGTGGGGCAGTACCTTCTCCCTATGCCTAAGGATCAACTTGACACCCTTACCTCACGTCTCAGACTGTGAACATGGGTCTAGGTTCAGGTTGTAGCTCTGTGAACTTCAGCAAGGTTGTTCTGGCCCTCTGTGTCTCTTCTTCCTCATTGAAGAGAGTGGTGGCAGAGCCATATAGGGCTGCCCTAAAGATTATCATACAAGGTGTCACAAGGCTATTTAGTGCCCCAGGGAACAACCTCACAGTGTATAGTGACAGTTGTGACTTTTCTTTGCAAAGGAATTATACATACTAGCTCCCTCCTGCATCCCACCACCTTAATCAGTTAAATCCATAGACACAGAGGGCCTGGAAAACTGCTCAGGGAAGGCTCTGCTCTCTCCATCTGCAAGTCATTGAGAGTAACCCAGAGATCTTTGGCAGTGTAAGCGCATGGTCTCTGGCTCTTCAAACTGCTCAGGTCTGGGACGGGGGCAGGTAGCTTCTGCTTAAATGGTGCTGGATCTCAGGTGTAAGCTGCAACCTGAACCCATCCATAGGATGGCAAAACATGTGGAACAGTCTCCACAGAGTAAAGATGACGCAGAGACAAATCCCACATAGGCAGCTTGATGCCCTGGTGCCTGTGGGTAAGCCCTGCCCTTCATCTATCTCCTCATCCACAAATGCCTCTGGAGAAGCAGGAGATGGGTGTGAAGGGACTTCTTAGAGGGAGGAAGGGTCTGAATAGACTTTTCCCTAGTTTTCCATCAGGGTATCAAGGCTAGGAAGGGACAGCCCCTCCCTGTGTTTCACCTGAGCATTGCCATTAAAGTTTCCTTCCTTATCTGGAATGTTCCCATAAGTCATTGCTGAAGCCCTTAGTCTATTGAAAGCTGTTCCATCAAAAAAGAACATCAGAGACAGGCTCTTTAAGAACCACTTGGTTAAGCCTTAATTTTAACACAGGATGTCTCAGCTTTTGGTTGTACAGCTATGCTCCAGAGATTGCCCAAGGCAGTCTGTGTTCCTGAAACCTTAGCAGAGGAAGCTGTTGTGGATTTGTTCACTGACCTGAGTGGGCATGTCCCATGGCAGTGAGCACATACATCAGCTGTGAGGTGTCCTTTTTTAAGGTTGCTAATATAGGTAGACACATACTTCCAAGATGCAGGATTCGGTGCCCCGAGTCTGGTGGCACTCAGCTGTGCTCCCAGCACCTGGGATGCTGATGCAAGAGGAGCCTGAGTGTGGGGACAGCCTGGATCATATAGCAAGGCATGTCTCAAAAGCAAACTGAAACGAAACAAAACCAGAGAGTACAAATGTGTCTGGCTCCTGGCTGTGCGGGTTGTCTTGCATAACACAGTACAAAATGCCCCCTCCCTCCCTTCCATTTAGAGCTAGCTCACTGGATTCCGTCAAAAAGCCTGTTCTGCAAGCTGTATAAAGTAAATCTTATATATGCCCTCCCCTGGGTTCACTGGGAAGGGGGAAATGACCATGCAATCGTGTGTTTCACACATTCTCTGAACAGACAAGGTGGGCAGGCCTGAAGGGACCCCAAGATTTCAGAGGAGGAAACTTCCATCATCTCCCTTTGTCCCGAGGGGCAAGCTGAGGCCCTACAGAGTGTAACTAGTGAGACTGCTATAGGGCTTGGCAGTTGGATGTATTTACCACACTTGGCAACCGAAGACTGGTTTAGGGAGAGCCGTGAGGGTGGGACCTATCTCCCCATGCTGAGAGAGAGAGAGAGAGAGAGAGAGAGAGAGAGAGAGGCGCAAGAGAAAGTAGACACACCCAGGCTCTTCTAGACACGTGATTGCACAAGGTCTGCTCCTTTATTGTTTTTCCAAGGCTGGTAATTCTATCCTTAGCATTATCAGTTGGTTGAAGCAGAATCATGCCCCAGGAACCCTAGAGTCAGCAGCTCACTGTGTTGTGACAGACCCAAGACGAGTCTGTCCTGTCCCCAGCACAGAGGCCCTGGGATTGAGGGTCCTGGGCTCAGAGAGGGTGGTATGATGAGTGAGGTTGTATATGCCAGCCCACACTGCTGCCTGCTTTGCTTAATCCTCCTCTTCCTCCTCCCCTCCCCTCCTCTCTCCCTCGATCTCTCCTTCCTAGGGAGAGATCTTCCACAGCTCACCCTGGCACTGAACTCATTACTCTGAGGAGGACGGCCTTGGCCTCCACACCCCCTTTCACCTCTGTGGTGATGAGATGTTGGGCATGCTCCATCCACTGCATTCAGGGTTAGCATTTGAACTCGGGTCTTTGTGTGTATTAAGCAGAGCAGTCTCCTGCCTCAGCCCTAGTCAGAAGAGCATCTCCCTGGATCCCTAGAGTCATGGACAGGTTGGTGGAGCAATCCAAAGCCAGAGTGGCTCCAGCATGCTAGAGCAATGTTCACCAACCACCTTTCTAATCCTGGCTAGTCTGCCGTCCCACCTGAGAGATGCTACACCAGCCCCGGGGAGCGGCCCTTGCCACATCCAGCCTTATACACGGCATTTGTTTGTGATGATTCCTGTTCCTCTCCTCCTCCTTAATACAGTCCAGTGTCAGCCTTGGCAGCTCTGGAGATGAAGACGGTGTAGCAGCCATAGGCGGATCTTGGGCTGTTGTGTGTGTGTTCCGTGTGTGGGGACTGGGCTTGACTGCAGTGGCTCGGAAGAATGCACCCTCTGGGTCCAGTGCCTTCCACTGTGGGGATGGCTGTGGGCGACTGTAGTAGCAGCAACTGCCTGTTTTTCCTTCTGTCTTCACACCGTTCAGACTCCCTTCCCACTCTCTGGGCTAAAGTATCGATGCCAGACGTGTGACTAATTAGCACCTCTTAATTGGGGAAATAAGACCTTTTAGATGTTGTGGAAGAGGCAGCCGCTGTCTGACAGGTGTCAGTGCTGGAAGAGAACAGAAAGAGCATTTCCTGCCGGGGGCGACAGCCTCTTCACTTTGCCCACCTTGTTTCCCAGGGAGAGGCAGGCAGCAGCCACAAGCACAGTGCAGACAGGATGATGGCAGCTATTGTGTGGTCAGCACCCCACAGTGTTCAGTGCCCTGAGGATCTCTAAGTATATCTGTTTTCACACCACTGGACAGGTGTGAGAGCTGAGGTTCAGAGGAGCCAAGTGACTTGCCTGACATCACACAGCAGGCAAGCTGCAGAATCTTGGTGAAACTCATAGCAAAACCACGACAGAGCCATCCCAGAGCTGAGGGCCACGAGATGGGGAATCCCTGGTGTATGTGCCCTGTGCTGTGAGCCAGGTAGAATGATCATCCGTCTCAATGGCTTTTTTATAGTGCCTTTCACACATTCTCATGTAGTCTCTCCCGGGTAAAGACATGGAGGACCAGAGACATGGAATGGATCACCCAGGTCAGATGGACTGGCTGGCTCTGATCCTGTCTCCACAGAGTAGAAAAAATAGGTGGATCTGGGGAGAGGGTCTGTGGGTCTGGCAGAAGCCCTCTGTGAGACCAGAGAAAGCAATACCTCAGCTTTTGCCTCTGCTGCCCCATCTGTACCCAAGGCTCACTATCCCTCATTAGTATGCCTGTGTTTGTTTGGGAATGACCGGAGCTCTGATAACAGGCCACAGAGTCAATGTCCCACTGTTCCCTTTCTAGTCCTCTGTTTCTGAGGATGTGACCATACCAAGTAACTGAGTCACAGAAGCAGGAGGGACAGATGGATGGGGACATCTGAAGTACAGAGCCATCCACTGAGGCACACCTGGGAGCTACTCATGAGCCAAGGCATGAAGCCAGACCTAGTCAGTTTTTCTATTTTTATTTTCTTCTTTCTGGTCAGTGACAGTTATTAACTCCTGTTTCTGTCTCTATTGAGGTCTTTTCAAAGCAAGATAAATCTTGTCTGGTACTTCCTGGGAGAGTTCTCCTCCAGCAAGGATTTTCCGAGTTTCTGACAGTGAAGGATAGGATATATGGGAGAGGTTGAACCCAGTGATTTCTGCCTAAGGCTGCCCAGCTGAAATGCCTCAACTACCACAGCTGGGTCTAAGATTCACGTGTCTTCCTCCAAAGTTGCTGGCCTTGTGTGTGTGCCCAGCAGATGGTTGTTAGTCCACATTCAATACGTACTGGTTCATTTTCTAAGTATTGGCCTCAAACATTGCTTTTGTGCCTGTCAGGTTAAGACTAGCCTATGCTGCAGTGATAAACATCCCCAAAACTTTAGCTGCTCAAAATAGAAACAAGCTTCTTGGGTACTCTGTGCATGGACAGTGGCTGGGGCTATATCCTGTGTCACGGTTGAGAGAACAGCTTGCCTGGAGAAATTCACAGCCATGTTGCTGACAGAAATATGCAGGAACTGGGACAGTTTCTGCCTGGAAATAAGTGACATCACCCCCACTTGTGTTTCATTGGCTAGGGCAAGTCACATGACCTCATCTAGGGCAGTGGTTCCAGTAAACTCTTGAAGACAGGCTTGTCAGGATCAGTCAGTCAAAAAGAGGTCCTAGCCTTGCTTCCCCATGGCAGGGCCAGCCTGTGGGTGAGCTCTACCCTGTTCTTTCTGCTTGTCAGGGCCCAGGTCAGACAGGCACAGCCTCTGAGCTCTGTATTTCCACACATTTATTTTTTCCTGTTACTTTGTTCCCAGAGGAGGCATGATCATTCTGTGACAGAGAAATCCAGACATCAGTGAGGGTCCTGAGGCCTGGGTTCGCCTCACCCCATGTCATCCCTCCCTGTGTTTCACTCCCCACACCCACCCCTGTCCACACTCGACATTCACCCCATATCAGCTCCTGTATCCAGCTATAGCTACCTTGGCCTGCATCTACCCAGCATTCTGTACGGCCTGTCTTTCTGAGTCTTGTCTTTGGGAGAGAAGTTTTATCACTGTCTATATCCAGGATATATAGGGGACAGCAATGTCACCTTCATCTCTGCTTACCAGATGCCTGTGACAAGGCGTTGTACTTTCTTCTTGGGGCTGGGAGGGAGTTGCTAAACAATGAGGGGAGAGGGGGCGTCAAAAAATTCAGTCAATAGAGGCCCCTGGAAAGCTCAGGGTTGGGAGGGATGAAGGATGGAGTTATGAAGGCATCTAGGGGGAGAAAGAACATTCTAGCCTGATAATGAGACCCCCTTAGTGAGTGTGGGTGACTGTGCTTGTGGCCAGGGGTTGGTGAATGAAAGGAAGGATTGGGGGCCAAGAGAAGCCCAGATAGCCTCTGTGGCTCCTGACAGGAAAGCATCATGAATCCAGACACAGCTTATTTGGGTCATCTGCTGAGATTCCACTGGCCATGCCATGTGGCTGCTTTCCCATGCAGGGTCTTTCTTCCTCACTGGTGGAGTTCAGCTGCCTTGTGGGGAAACAGAGGGCTAGCCCAGGACCTCCCTGATGTTCCTGCCCCGTTTGGCTGTCCCGGAAGTTGTGTATTTTATTGGCTGAGCAAGGACACTCTAGTGCTGGACAGTAAGGTTGAGTCACACCCTTCCCTGCACAGTGTGATCATGGGGGGGCCATGTTGGGATTCACCATACACAGGACTAGCGGTGGGTTGGTGTATGATGAGGGCATGTTGGGATTCACCATACACAGCGTTAGTGGTGGGTTGGTGTATGATGAGGGCTTGTTGGGATTCACCATACACAGCGTTAGTGGTGGGTTGGTGTATGGTGGGGCCATGTTGGGATTCACCATACACAGTGCTAGCGGTGGGTTGGTGTATGATGAGGGCTTGTTGGGATTCACCATACACAGTGCTAGCGGTGGGTTGGTGTATGATGGGACCATGTTGGGATTCACCATACACAGGACTAGCGGTGGGTTGGTGTATGAGATGGCTTGAGGTTTAATCTGTGTGTAATGGGAGCTGTGGAAGGCTCTTCAGCAGAGAACACTGGGAATTCACACCTGTATTCCTTGTTGCTTCCACACACTGCACTGCAGTTCTTATGGACTTACTATCTCCTGGTGAGGACATGGCTGTGGGAAGTTTGGATGGTGGCTTCTCCTTCAAGCCTTTCCTAGGGTTTCTGTGGGCTCCAGGAGGAAACTGTCTCCACGTCTTGATTTCTGAAACAGTCGTTCAAATGTAAACTGGATAGGGTGAGAGTCAGGCCTGGCTGTGTACATCTTCGGCCCCAGCAGTGGGACCCAGTAGTGGAGGGGGAAATCA
Source organism: Sigmodon hispidus (assembly GCA_004025045.1). Taxonomy (NCBI): domain Eukaryota; kingdom Metazoa; phylum Chordata; class Mammalia; order Rodentia; family Cricetidae; genus Sigmodon; species Sigmodon hispidus. The sequence goes on from PVIH01008129.1 coordinate 52,305, forward strand.
GTAGTTCTGAGCTAGCCTGGGCTACATAGATAGTTCCAGGCCAGCCTGGGCTAATATGAAGTCTCCTCCTCCTCCTCTTCCTCCTTCTCCAACTGTGCTTTGTGGCTAGATCTAGATTTATATTTTACAGTGACTCTTGAGCTGGGTGTGTCTCAGTGGGGAGCAAACCCCTCCAGAATGTTGTAGGCCTTGGGTTCTATCCTTAGTATTGTAAGAAGAAAAAAAACCCTTAAAACTAAATTTGTCTCTTCAGATTTTTGGGGTGACTCCTTTATAGCTGCCCCAGCCTCTCTGGAGCCATCTGGAGATGGTAGTTATTTAAAGAGATAGCATGTGAAACTGGGTTTTTATTTTCCTGTGAGTGTGGCCAGGATTCTCATTTAGATACGAGTTCTGGGACAGCCCTGCTGCTCCTGGGCTTACAGTTGCCTGGGCATAAACCAGACCCCAGCTCTGCTTTGCACAATCCTATGGCCCTGGCTGAGACTCGTTCTCTTCTTGAGTCCCAAGTCTCCCTATCTAAGAGTAGTGAGGTGGGGAAGAGACAGCATTGGGGGACCAAGCAAGCATTGGTCTAGACCCTTGTCAGCTGTACCACTGCGGCGCGGCACACCACCCACGCAAAAACCCCAGGGAGGGGCATGCGCACTGCAGCAGCTCCCGGTTGCCTAGCAACGGGAAGTCCTCAGTGGTGGGTGTTCTGATTTATGAGGATATTCTACCCCCGGTGTGCCACTAGAAGGGCACCCTGGAGGGCAAGTTGGCAGTGAGCATCCTGGGTGCTTGTACCTTCCTTTAGTCTAGCCCAACTTCCTGAGGGTCCAGCTTTGAAGTATGTCTTTTGGGTCTGGGTGGTTTGGTTGAGCATAGTGTTACCCTCCACAGGGACAGTCCATATGACATCTAGAACACCCTCCAAACACAGGCAGGGACATCTGTCACAGAATGTCTTTTATTTATTCCTTGACAGTCTTATACACATTGTCTTGAATATATTCCCACCCCCAGACCTCCCCCCCTCCCCCACGACACTCCCAACTTGTCTTCCTCCTCTCCTGTGCTCACCGTCCTCGCTGGCTTGGTCGTGTGCATTCAGCCCCCTCTCCCTCGGTGTCCTCCCAGCTGGAGTTCCCTGAGGGTGTCCCTCGGCTGAGCGTTCACAGTCCTCTCAATACTAATGAGTTCAGAGTTTCTACATCATGTGCTGCTAATGTGGCAAGAGACTCTCTGTCCAAGCAGCATTAATCAGTGGGTAAAACATAATGTTTAGACGGGCAGGAGAAGGGTTGGCCCCAGTTATTTATTGGCCTCTCACCCACATCCATTTGCAAACAAGGAAAGGGGCCCCTCCTACATTGGAAGTAGCCTGTGTCACAGATGCATCTAATACACTGGGCTGTCTTCAGTGGCTCACAGCACTCAGCCTACAGGTGGATAGAGGCTTCCAATGCAGTGTTAACAGTGTGGGGTACCATGTAGTGTGTGGAATACTATAGTACTGGTGAAACGCAGGCTGTGCCCTGTGCTGAGGCCCATCTGTATCGTTTTCATACTTTTCTGGTCTAGACCCAGGTGAAGACGAGGGGGTAACAGTGGTTCTGACAGAAATCCCCCTGTCTCTGGCACTTCTACTGAACCAGTGAACCAGGAGTCTGGCAGGCGCACAGATGGTGTAAAGGGTTAGATGGGTCAATGGGAGCCCCGTGGGTCACCAGTTCTGGTGGCAGGGAAAGACTTGGGTTCGAGCTGCCTTTGGTGTGGAAGGGAGGCTTGTCCATCACGGGAAGGCTTTAGGGAATTGTGGTGTCCACTTTGAAGGGAACAAACAGAGTATAACGAGAAGCTCCCCCCTGCATGCCTACTCCACCCTCTATGAAATGACATCAGGTGATGGTGCCCTTGAGAGTCTGTTTTTCTGATTTTAGCCCTCATCTGCTGGATGCTTCCTGGGCCCAGATACCACCATCTCCCTTGACTGTCCTGTGGCCCAGCCAGGCACACTCTGTCCCCATAATGTCCACTCCAAGTGGAGCAGAGTTTACAACAGTTCTGGCACTTGTGATACTGTGGCCTTGGGCAAGTGAATTAACCTGGCTGGATATCTAACTGCTGGCTTGTAACCACTCACATTGCAGCGTGTCAGGGGACCTCCCTCTCTTCCTTTCTCCCCACCTGTCTCTTGCCCTCCCTCCCACAGGAGGCTCAGAGTCCAGCACCGAGGTAAATGTCTGTTTGGTCTTCACAACAGGAAGCAATATCTACTTTGCAGCCCCACTTTGCAGAGGAGGAGGAGGAAGGGGAGAGCAAGGCTCCAGGACACCAATCGACTCCTGTGGGCACTGCTGCCAGGGGTCTGGGATTCAGACTTGTTGTCTAGTCTGCTTTCTGCTACTGTGCAGATACACTGTACCCAAAAGCAACTGGGTGGAAAGGCTTTATTTGGCTTACACTTCCACATCACAGTCCATTATGAAGGGAAGTCAGGGCAGGAGCCTGGAGGCAGGAGCTGATGCAGACACCTTGGAGGGTGCTGCTCACTGGCTTGCTCCCCATGGCTTGCTCAGCCTGCTTTCTTAAGAACCCAGGACCACCAGCCCAGGGATGGCCCCACCTACCATGTCCTGGGCCGTCCCCCTTCTGTCATTAATCAAGAAAATGCCCTACAGGCTTGTCTATAGACTTTCTGTTCAAGGTGTTTTCTCAATTAAGATTCCCTCTTCCCTGGGAACTCTAGCTGGTGTCAAATTGATAAAGACAAGTGTATTGTGTATTGTCTCATTCTCACCTCCACGGTGGTTCAGTGCCTGTCTGATCTGAGTCTCCCCATCTCAGGCTCCCTAATTAGCCAAGCCCAGTGTGGTTATGAATTGATTAATCAGGCCTGCAGGAATCTTGTGTGGTTATGCATTGATTAGCAAGGCCTGCCAGAGCCCCGTGTGGCTATGACCTATGACCTGTAGTATCAGTGTCATGTAAGACCCAAGCAGAGTCAGTGTGTGCCCTCCACAGAAGGTCAGACCCCCAGGTTCAGGGGAGGGCACCAGCGTCGCTCCCACCCAAGCTTTGCCGTTCCTCATGGGGGTGCATCCTTTCCTTTAGAATCCTGGGTCCCTGGGACCACCTGACAGCCACAGGCCCCTTGAAGCTGGTCCCAGTATGGATTTCCTACTTATCAATGGAAGCAGCTCCCCAACCCACCCCCACTGCCTGTACAGTCTATAAATAGGGAGCTAGAGGAAGCCTTGAAAATGCCACCAGCTCAGCTCTGGGCGGGGGAGTTAAAAACAGCTAGGCAGGACCAGCCCTGTGCTAGAGGCGGAGGGTGGGGGTAAGCAGGGGCCACATCCATTCCTGTGCGCCAGGCCTTCCCTGGATGAGACAGTGACCATGACTCACCCAGGACACATGATGACCTCGGTACCCAGGGACATTTGTGGTAGGGATAGGTAAATCCCAGGGACCCCAGCCTGTGCTTTCCCCCAGGAAGGAGGCAAAAGGCAATTCCAGTGCTCCCTGAAAACACCAGGAACCCCATAACCTGCAGAGGCCACATCCCCACCTCTGGTACCCAGCCTGGGTGGAGAGCAGTACTATCCCCCACAGTGGAGGTTTGTATTCTGCTCCTGTATGCAGAACCTAGTTACACATTTGAGACCTCACATGCACTGGCTGGAAATGTCTTTTGTAGACAGTGTGTGAAAAAAAATTATTTTTTTTAGCAGTTGCTACTATGTTTAGGTTCAGAGAGGTGAAGCCAAGGGCTCAAAGCCATATGGCCAGTGGGTAGCAGGGCCTGGAGCTAGGGTCCTTCAACTGCTAATACATGGCTACAGGATGCTCAAATCATAATCTCTGATCCTCCATGTGTGCATGTGTGCATTGGATCCCAAGGCCTCCTGCCTGCTCGGCAAGCTCTGAGCACCACTCCCAACCATGTTTTTTTTTGACAAGGTCTCACTACAGACATAGCCTGGCTTCTTTACAAGGAAGCATTTGAACCTTAGTCTTCCCAAGACTGAGCTTGTTACCTGTGTCTCCTTGGTGTGGTGGCCACCTTAGTTGGATTCTAACTTTCCTGACCTGGTGTCTCAGTAGTCATAACCCTTGGGATTTGAGTTCTAGGAATGAGATACAGGCAGTGGAGAAAGTATCCCCAGCCCTGTTTAGAGCAGAAAATTTGAAGCTTCAAATTTAATTTTTTAAAAATAATTTATTTTTTATTTTATATGCATTGGTGTTTTGCTCACATGTATGTCTATGTGAGGGTGTCTCACACAGATCTTAGAGTGTAATTACAGTCACTTGTGAGCTGTCATGTGGGTGCTGGGAATTGAACCTGGGTCCTCCGCAAGAGCAGCCAGTGCTCTGAGCCATCTTTCCGGCCCCCTCAGATTTGATTTTTATACTCAAGTGTCACATTGATGAGACAAGCCAGCATAAAAGGGACAGCAGGCAACCAGTTGGTGTTTAGAAAGAAAAGCCAAGTACAGTGGGATTGTTTGGGGTTCCAGGAGCTGAGGGACCCTGGCCTTCCGCCCACTAGAGTCCTCCGAATCTTTTTATTTATTTCATTTATCTTTCCCTGCATACATAGCTTAGCTTCCATGTTTATGTGCATAAAGTAGGCACTGAGTGTTTGCTTGGAAGTAGGAAGTTTACCAGCATGTGAAGGGATTATGGTTTGGAGTGGCTGGGGAGGAGGGTGGATGTAAGGACACAGCCCCTGCTCCTGGGTCCTGAGAAGAAGGCTTCCAGGAGATCTGGTGTGGTTTCTCACCTGGATGGCTCTAGAGACGAGCAGCCAGAGGCAAGCCTAATAAGGCCTGAGGCCTGTTGTCATGGGATGGTTGTCAGCCTGGGACCGCCAGCTGCTTGTGAGTGGGAGCGGAGTGCGCAGTGCAGTGTCTTGAAGAGCTTTGTCGTGGGAGTCTGGGAGGGTCCTGTCACCTGGGTGCTGCCTTCCTCTTACAATTGCACAAGCTTGCTGCTGGGGGATTGTTTTCTGGAAGCTGCTGCTGTCACTGTGGCCTTACAGTTCCTATAAACTCCCCTCCCCACCGCCATACACACTCCACAACAGCTCCACCTCCTACTGTGTCTACCAGGAATCCCAAAACAACCGGGTTCCGGAAAGTTATTAGTCAGCCATCTTGCCTCTTTGGGCTTGAGAGGCAGTTCTCTGGCTCGCTGTGAAGATCACAGTTGCCTGCACATTTCCCGTGTGTCTGTCACAGTGTTCCACGCACCTCCGACTCACTCACTCCTTCCATGCTGCCAGCCTTGACACTGGACACTTGAGGTTCTAAGAGGTGAAATGACTGGTCCAAGGGTGCATAGCTTCTAGCTCTAGGGAGCTAGGACAAGGTTTGGGTCTACTGGATCCCAAGAAACTTGCCTGTTCTGTCCCAGAACCTGTGCACCAGTCATATCAGTCTCCCCTTCATCTCCTGGAGTTCCTGGGGAGCAAAGAGGTGCTGCAAAGCGGCTGGCCGGTGAGTGCTGTTCCCTTCTCTTCATCCTGTTACCCCCAAAGTCAAGCTCTGGCCTGGAAGACCCCTACTTGGAGCTTGGGGAGCATTGCATGTTGTTTGCAGAATCCAGAGGTTGAGGCTATACCAAGTACCCCTCCCCGCAGGGCCCACCACCCTCAGAATCACACGCCTCTCACTTGCTCTGCCGTTCTCCAGTTCTGGATTCTGTCCTGGCCTGGAAAGTGAATTAGGAACACGGTGAATTAGGCAGTCACAATGTGAACATCCCCACAAGTATGGCTGAGCCGGTGGTCATGTCATACCCGGTGAGGCATCACTCTCACTTTGGAGAACTAGGGGTTGGTCCTGAGGCCATAGTGAGGCTTTCTGGTGGGCTCACACTTAGATGCCGGCTGCAACTCTGTCACCTATTTGTCCCTTGCTTGAAATACATCAGGAGAGAGTTGAAATGTAATGTTTGAAAAAGGAAGTCGAATTTGGCTCACTTATACTGTTTTAAGAATCCCTGGTGTGGGGATGAGGAGGCACTGGTGAGGAAGAGGGAGAGGGGAGGAGGGAGGAAGGCTCTAGGGGGCAGGATGAGGAGGCACTGAGGGAGTGGACCCCACCTACCAACATGCACAAGGATGCAGAATAGGAAGGCATGGCTCCCTCTCCCTCCCACTGCCCATGGGCTCTCCTGGCCTTTCCCTTGTCAGCTTGGGCCAGGCTAGGCTGGGACATACAATGTCTGAGGTATTTTCCATTCAGATATTTTCATAAGCTTTGCTTCTCAGGATGTAGCCCCAGCATAAGCCCAGGGAGCTTTTAGACTCTTATCTGATATACAGCATAGGCCCCATGGGTTCTCAGGGTCCTGGGAGACCCAGCCTCCCAGCCCAGCTGTCACCTCCCTTTTTAGCCTTCCTGAAAGCCTGGATTGCACACCTGACCCTGAAACTAAACCCTCTTCCTGCAGACCAGCTGCCTGGTGTGAGCCTTTGAGAAAAGCTTGTCCTACTGAGACAGAGACAGGGTGTCTCTGCCAGAGCCATCTTGCCAGAGCCCATGTGCTGTATTGATGGCTTTTCTGCTGTGCAGAACTGAAGCCCAGATCATTTTATGACAAGGTTCCTTCCCCCGCTGCCCTTACAGGGGGTGGCATGGCAATGCTGGGGCCACGAAGGGACCTGTTGGTCTTTTTAACTGAAAGGTGAATCTGTTAGCATGCAGTTACAGTGTTTGGCAAGGTACCTGGGTAGCTGGTCTTCAGACAAGGGCACTGCATGCTGCACTGGCTTCTGCTCAATGCTGTCCACATGCCAAGTGTGCGCAACCTCTGGTCAGATGTTTAATAGACACTCCTACCTTCCTAAGCACCCCATTTTCCAGATGCAGAAACTGGGATTGCAAGAGGGCCATTACAACTAGCAACTGGCAGAGACAGCTTTGTCCAGGGTTGCTGGGTCACAGTGTTGCTTAAAACCATTAACTTGTTCCACCCCCTCACATGGGGATATCAGGACAAGTCCATTTGATGTGCAGTGTAAAAGATAGAGGTTTGGGCTGCTCAGGGAGGGCCAGGCCCTATTAGCTGATCTATCAGGTGTTTGTGAAACTGGATTTGGTTCAAGCTCCCAGAAGTAGAATAGGTATCATCTCCTCATCTGAAGCCACAGAGGGTCCCTGAACCTGTAAGTCTCATACCACTGACTCACCAGGAAATGAAATCAAGATTCAGAGAAGCGCAGTGTATGTTCGGAGGTCATCTAGGATGGAAGCTGAGTGCACACAAGTGTGAAAGTAGAACCACGGAGCTGTGGCCAGGATGAGATCATCCAGATCCCCCCCGCCCAGGCTCAGACACATGCCTCTGTCCTGGGTGTGTCTCAGTGTTCTCTATGTGCTCGGCATGTCTTACTGTGTGCACATCACTAAGCACTTGCACCCTGCTCGACTCTTGATCTAGCTGAGAAATGGTTGCTGAGATCCAACAGCACCACAGAAGCCATAAAAGTCAGGGATGTGAGCACGCCTTGGGTGTCCACCAAACCCAGGGTCACAATCCAGCCTTAACGCTTTCTAGTCATGCAGGTAATCTGGAGGTCAGGGAATCCCCTCTCCAGACCTCAGTCTCCTCCCCTGTGAAATGGGTCCACACAGAGTCTCGTATCAAAGGTTCCTTGGGATGAGTAATGAGCACAGCCTTGGTGTTCTTCAGGCCTGACGTGAACATGGGAGGAAGGAGAAACTGCTTTGGAGTACTAAGACAGAGGTGTGTTCCCATGCCTCTTAGGTTCATGACTGCAGGGCTCCCCACACAGCTGGGGTATAGAGTGGCTGGGGATGAGGAGCAGGCTTCTCGAATTCTTTGGAACTGCACTGTCAGCTGTGGCCACTTGACTCAGGGCTCTTTCTTAGAAGATGTGTCAGATGCCCCAAAATACATGCAGGCATGGCGTTCTCCCTGTTCCTCCTCCACAGGATCAACTTCCCTGGTTTAGGAACTCATTATTACTCACTTTACTATATATATGCATTTGTGGAGACATGTATCCCCAACATATTTATTCAACAACTACTACAGGCCTGGCATTTCCCCAAGGCCTTGAGCTGCAGATTTGCAGTCAGCAAAACACCACCTGAGGGCACACACAGTCCTGCCAGCCTCCTGCTTGTAATCAAGTTTTATAGCACATGTAGGGGTGTTTGTTTACTTTCCAGGTATATTAGTTCTCTGTTGCTATGACTAAACACCCAAGAAAGGCATCTTGGGACTCACAGCTGAAGTCCATCATGGCTGGCTGGAAGGCAGCAGGCTGGTGAGGTCAGTTGGCACCCACAGTCTGGAAGTAGGGAGAGATGGGTAAATGCTGGTGCTAGGCTCACCTCCTTTTTATTCAGTCTAAGACCCCGCCTGGTGAACTGGTACTGCCCTGATGTAGGGTGACTCTCCACCTAAGCCACCTAAGTTAACTTCCCTCATGGGCATGTTCAGATTCTAGATTCTGTCGATGACAGCCAGTGTTGAACACCCTGTTCTTCACTGCCTTAATAACAACGGAGTAGCCATTAGCTCAAAGACCCAAAAATGTGTCATCTGCTTCTTTGTAGAAGTTTGATGACCCTGGGGTAGATTAGCAAATGAAAAGACTGAGTGTCCTTAGTTCACGATTCATGTAGTGGGGCAGCGTAAAGGAGTAGGGTTTTCTTTATCCACTTTTATTTCAGGATTCGTCTAGAAGGTGAAAGGCGAAGCATGCGTGCTGAGCAAAGTCATAATCAGTAAGGAGCATCTCACTCTTAGCATGCCATAAGCTGGTTTGCCGTGGAACCTTCTAGATGTTTTCTTTGCTTATACACACACGTGTACTTGTTTGTTTAGACAAAACCACTTTCCTGGCACACTGTTGCTGGGACCCTTTTAAATACTGATTTTATGTTAGCTGGTTCTTAAGACACATCTTTCTGTGATGACAGACATTCTGTTTCCATATTTTATGGTCCCTACCCTCTTCACGGCTCAAGATGTTGTTTCTGTTTTGCAATGATGGCCAAGGCTGTTGGGAGCGGCTGTGTCCTGGAACCTGAGCTTGTTGCTCATCTCCCCGAGATAAACTTCTAACTAACACACTGACTAACCTTGCTGACTCAGCTAAACCTGCAGGTTTTAAATCAAAAGACAATGTTCTAACTTGTCTGAGCACAAATCTTAGAGGTGTGTGCTTACTTGGTCTCTCCAGCACATGCTTTGGGGTGAGGTTTCCTCCCACTGTGGTCCTAGGGCCTGGCCAGTTGCTGGGCTGAGCCAATGGCCTTTCAAACCCCAGATCCCTAAGGATTCCAAGTATCCTGGAAGTATCAGTATCAGAAATTCCTGGAGCATTGTGGAAAAGTAGAACAAGTGGGTGTTGGGTGAGGGTCCCCAAATGAGCCCTGCCTTCCAAGCCTTGCCTCTCACCCATCTTGAAAGCCAAGAGTTACGTTCTGCTCAGTTCCTGTGCCTCAGTTTCCTTCTCTGCAGGTGAAGTGCAGAGTGGATGGCTTCTGAGGTGGAATCTGCTGGGTCTGATGTCTAAGCTTTGAGTCCCCTTGTTTGGAACTGGCAGAATTATGGCAAGAATTGGTGTTAGGATTCTGTCCTAGCCCCTGAAGCCACACCTGGCCATGGCAATGAGCCTGGCCCGGCTCTGAGTTCTGAAGTCAAGCTTCATTCAAGAAGGAGTCCCACCTGAGGCCCTTCTCTCTTTTTCGTCCCTTCCTTTCTCCCAACCTTGCTAGAGGGTTCACTCCTCAGCCCCCCCCCCCTCTTTTTCTCTTTCTCTCTATCATCCATCTCGCTCCCCTCTCCTTAACAGTAAAGTCCCTCCTGGTCTGAGTGTCTGCTGCTGCACTGCTCAGGGAGCCCATATGAGATGTGGGGTCACCCTCTCTCCATCCACCACCATCTGTCAGCCACACTGGATAAATGTGACATCATCACATAACAACTGCGATGTTGACACTCCCATCCAACCCGGACTCAGTTTTCCTGCTCTCCTTTCCATGGCTTGCGCATGCTTTTTTGTGCCTCTATTAAATTTTTGAGATAGGGTCTTGCAATGAAGCTCTGGCTAGTCTAGAACTCACTGTGTAGCCCAGACTAGCACTGAACTCATGGCAATCCTCCTGCTTCAGTCCCCTAAGTGTTTGGATGACAGGCGTGAATCAACCCCACCAAGTTTGTTATATGTATTTTCAGGCTAGTCAGCAGGGAGCACAACGTACCTGGTGCAGCTCATTGTCTCATACACAGAAGCATTTTGGAAGGGGATCATTCCGTTGGGGTTTAAGACAGGAAGTAACAGTGGATGGGAGGTGGAGGCCTCTCAGCGGTTTGGAGGAAGGGAGACGAGAGAGAAGAGAGTGAAAGACCTGTTTTCTCAGCCAGAGGCCAGGAAAACTGGGCTCAGCACTTAGTCACTGGGAACCAGGAGGCTGGTCTGCACTGATGTAGGGAGAGAAGAAGCCAGTGGTTTAGCCTCTGTGCGTCCCTGCAGTGAGGGAGGGGGCGTCAGGGCGTCTAAGGAGAGCTTGCCTTCAGGGCACAGCAGTTCCCTCTGCCTCGTGTCACACCTTCAGGCTCATCCTGTTTCTTTTACCTTGGACTGAAGAGACGTTTTTCTCCTTATCAGCAGAGGCCTCAGCAGCTGACTAAGTCAGACCTGTGCAAAGGGCCACAGTGACTATTCCAGTCATGGCGTTTGTCACAGGAAGTTACCATGTATGTGTTTGTATCTGGAAAGAGGGCTCTTGGCAGGGCAGATCCCTACTGTCTACATCAAAAGGATGCTGTCTGCACCAGAAGAACATGACAGAGACATGCTCTGGCCCCAGTGACACTGAGGAGGTGGCTGCTACAGAGGGCCTCTGCTTGCTTGTCTGTCTGCTTGTCCAGCATCACTCATGTTTAGTGAGCTTGGACAGAGCTGAGAAAAACTCAGTCAGCAGAAGGTCTTGCCTTCAAGTAAACTTTGAATGTAAATTTTCTAGAGAGTTAAAATATTGCGACTCCTATGGGAAGGGGCTGATGTAGTCATGAGAACTGCCAGAAGGCCTTGGCATTGAGGTGGGATGGAGTTAGGGAAGCGCCCAATCTGTGACATCTGCTCGGATAGCACCAGGGCCATTCCTGAGTCCCAGGGAGAATTCAAAGGTGCTAGGCCCTAGGACTTGTTCTATGACCTTGGATGCAAAAATACAAGCATGGTCTCAGCTGGAGCTACTCAGCACTTCACATTGTGTTGTGGTCCCTTTCCTGTGCTACAGTGGGCCAGGACAGCCATCATCCTATCGCAGGCCACACCGTGCTCAGCAGTATCTAGGGAAGTGCTCATAGAGATAGATGATCTGACAGCCTGAGAATGCACCTTATTCTCTGGGGATGTTCTCTGGCCACCAAGGAGCATGTGGAGGGACTGACCCACAGAAAATCCCACACTGAGGTCAGTCAGGGTGTTTTGTTTGGGTGATGGATTATGTAGAAATGTTCATTGTGATTTATGTGTGTGTATGTGTGTACACGTGTGCACGCACACATGTGCATGGGTCTGTATAAGTGAGTGTATGTAGTCTTGCTCAACACTGAGCCCCCTCACCTCAAGTTCCCATTATAACTCCTTTGCCAAAGAGGTGGCCCTGGCAGAGGCCACATGGGAAGGCTGTTCCTTCCTGGTGCTTTGTATTTTGTTGCTCAGCTGAGACGGTCTAAAGGGGAATGAGTTGATGCCGAGACAGTCTCGTCTCTCTCCTCGCCTGCCCCCAGAGTCCTCGCTGAAAGATGGTGGCTGGGAGTATCATGAAAGGCCAGCTTGAGAGTAGACTGTCACTGAATCACTGTGAGCAAGTAGCTTACCCAAGGCTAGTATTGGTTACTCTTATGGAGCTCCAGGGCATCAGTGGCTGGCTTCCATGGTGATGATACAAGACAAGACCCTCCATTTACCACCCAGCTGAGTGGGGAAGTCAGGGTGACTCATGAGCCATCCCTGATGTCAGGTACTAGACTGGGCTAGTAGCCAGCTCTGTGATGACATGCCCCCTTGCTCCCAGCCTGCATGTCACACCACCAGTCCAGGGTGTCACTTTCTCATCTGTAAAGCAGGATTGGACTGAGCTCCATGAGGTGGCCACATGTCAGCAGTGTGACTTGCTGTAGGCTCGAGGTCACTGCTTCGAGGGTACTGGGCTGGACAATGCTGGAATGTGATCTGGTAAACCTGGAAGGTGGGAACAGGCCTGCCTGGCATTTCTAGAGCTGGGAGGAAATAGGCTGCACTAGGTTGGACAGGGACGTTGATAGGACCAGGTGACGTCCTACAGGACCCTGTACCTTACCAGGCATTAGTTATTTTTGTTGCCAATGGCTAACATTTTCTCTGCTCACTATTCTAGAGCACATAGCCCACTGCAGAGGGAAGGCCACAGGAGCTCTGTGTTCTGTGGGGTAGAAGTTTGTTCATATCAGAGGATCTAGAAGCACATAGATTGGGCAGGCAGCAGGACAGATTCACGTTAGGCCTGCCTCCAGTGCCTACACTGTGGGTGAGGCCTTATGTCCCAAAGATTTCACAACCTCCTAAATGGGGATGAAGTATTCACACCGGGGTACTATAGAGGGACATTCCTTACTGGAACCAAGACATGGTCCATGCCAGAATGCCCATCTGAACATGGAAAGTGCTGCTTCCTTCCTGTGTGTCTTGACAGACCAGGGCATTGGTCTCCTTTGCTCTGACATGGGGAGCCATGTCTAAGGGCAGCAGGGAGCTGGGGGTTGTGGTGCTGTGTAATCATATCTAAATCCCTTCTCATGTATTTGCAGAACCAGCTGAAGCAGTGCTTCTCCAGGCGAGCACCCGAAGCTAAGGACACTGACACCCTTGTACATGAAGCTGACAGCCAGTATGGGACCTGGGAAGACCAGCACCAGAATGGAGGCAGGTAGGAACACACCTGGGTGAGGCTGCCAGGCACCAGGTGATACAGATGGGACCAAGTCTGCCTTGGTTAGGGTTTCTGTTGCTGAGATAAACACTATGGCTTAAAGCAACTCAGGGAGGAAAGGGTTAATTCAGCTTCCCCTTCCCCTTCACAGCTCAAGTCAGGGCAGGAACCTGGAGGCAGGAGCTGATGCAGAGGCCATGGAGGGGTGCTGCTTACTGGCTTGCTCCTCATGGTTTGCTCAGCCTGCTTTCTTATAGAACCCAAGACCATCAGCCCAGGGATAGTACCACCTACTGTGAGCTGGAAGCCTCCCCCATCAATCACCAATGAAGAAAATGCCCTCCAGGCTTCCCTACCTTCTGATGCTATGAAGACATTTTCTCAGCTGAGACCCTCTTCTCTTGGATGATTATAATGGGTTAAACTGACAGAAAACTATTCAGCACGGAATCTATGTGGCTGACTCAGAAATTTCTGTATTTTAAGAAGAAGCCATTGTATAAAAGGCATTAGAAAGCCACAAAACGATGGAAGTAAACTACATAGTGTTGATGAAAGGCAGGTAGCCTAGACACAGCCAGGAACATACAGGGATAGACAAGCCCACAAGGACAGACATACAGACTGTGACAGACTGACACACAGGACCACAGCCTTGTAAACAGAAGGCAGATGGCAGAGCAGCGGTGATGAGATGGGTGTCTCATGGTGACAATATTCCCAGGCTTGTCCATGTTGTCTACTTGCATCCCCGGTCAACTCCATACAGATCTTAAAACGTTTGTAGACGACTGTGTCATATCACACTGTCAAAACCTCTTCTCCCCACCATGAAACACAGACTGGCTGCACAGCACTGAGCGTAGTGATGTCACCCTGGCCTTTGTGCCCTGTGAGGGGTTTTCCACTGTGAAAATATACAGAAGACTGACAGACAGCAACCCTGGGCTTCACCCCAGCCCAGAAAACAAACACACACCAGGGAGTAACAGGCAAAACTAAAGAACCTTTCAGCCCTAACACAGGCCATACCTGCATGGTGCTCCTGCATATCTCTTAGTGTGTGTGTGTGTGTGTGTGTGTGTGTGTGTGTATCTGCTTGTATGTGTTCTAAGAACTGTTCCGTAAGTAGTGTGTGCATGTCCGGCTTGCAGGACTTTCTTGCCTGGTTGGGCAGGAACTCCTGGACAGTGATTTGCAAACTGCTGGAGGGAGGGAAGCAGTGGTGAACCCCCTTCTCCTTCATGGGGGTGCAGGTCGGATGAGATGACTCTTCCCCATGGGCACTTTCCTCCTCCATAGAAAGGCTGGGTGCTCTGGCATCTGCTGCAGGCTCAGTTCATGCCTGACTGACTTGCCCTGTGGCCTGTGGACACCATGCAAGACTGGGAAACTGAGGCTTGGAGAGAGGGACCTGAGTAAAGAACATGTACATCAGTGTCTGAACTGGGCTTGAACCCTGGTCCCCATCCCATCTCTCACTGCTGGGGTGGGGACAGGGGTGCTGACCATTCTGCTGGGTCATACTGTCTCAGCTGTCCTGAGTTAAAGCTATAGTAAAACTGGATGAGATGAAAAATGGAATGGGGGCTGGAGAGATGGCTCAGCGGTTAAAAGCACCGTCTGCTCTTCCAGAGGACCCGGGTTCGATTCCCAGCACCCACATGGCAGCTAACAACTGCCTGTAGTTCCAGTTCCAGGAAAAACACCAAGGCAAATAAATAAATAAATAAAGTTTTTAAAAAAAAAAAATGGAATGAACAGCCAGACTCTCTTGGCATCTCTCACTGCCCTCTGCTAACCAGTGACGTATGTGTGCAGTGAGCTTCCTTGAATGTTTGGTTTGTACGTGTCCCTGAAGGAGCACCCAACTCTCTGATGATCTATGCTGGAACTTGTTCCTGTCTCCCAAGGGACCCTAGGCCCCGTGATCCCCCCAGACCCTCAGTTTCATCTCAAGACCTCTGAGACCTTATTGCTTCCGATGGCATGCGCCCCCTGCTGTCCTCCAGAGGAACTGCAGCCTCTGGGACCGGGCTCTCCTGCCTTGAACAGTGGCGCTCTCTGCTGCCTGATGGTAGCTCTTTCCTCAGCCTCAGGGTTTGTGCTTTCCAGTTAAGGTCCTCATAATGAAAGCCTCTTGGAGCCGGGAAACACTTGATAAGATGCTGGGGCTCAGGATGGAGGGAGGGAGAGCCAGCAAGAGTGTGTCGGAGCAAGCCAGGGAGTGAATGACTGAGCCAGCAAGTGAGTGGCTGGCTGCCTGGCCATCTAGCTGAGTGAGTGAGGCAGCCATTGGCTGAAGCAGAAGGCCTGAGGCTCAGTCTTCTCTTCTGGCTATTAGGGATCCTCTGACTTCTTTGCCATTACCCAATGGAAACACAGCATGAGCTGCCCACATGCCCCCCCCGCCCCCCGATTCCAGATGTTGTGCAGGCCACCACAGGAGTACACAGATGCGGGTGAAGTGTTTCGTCTTTAGAAAGGTCTCCATGGTCAGGGTTAGAGATGGACCAAACTGTCTGCCTTCTCCCCATGGAAGGAAGGACCTGAGTCTGAGGCATCTGACTTGACCCTCTTTTCAGAGCCTTGGAGCTTCACCAGACACCTCCTCACAGCCTTGATGCCTTGCCCTCATTTTTATCTGTTTTACTTCTATTTCTTTTTTCTTGTTTGGTTTCTGGGTACAGGTGGTTGCTATGTAGCCCATGTTGACCTCCAGTCCCTGACCCTCCTTCATCTGTCTCGTTCTGCCGAGAGTCCAGCTATGCTGCTGCCCCTCCTGTCTTTGATCTTGGCTGAACACTCTGAGCCCCACATGTCCACGACCCCTGGTGCTTGGGGTTGAGTGTTTCAGGGCCCTCTGTGAACACTGTACTGTTGTATATGGTTCTGGTCTGGACTTTCCGGACCTGGAACAAAGGTTTGGTCTCATTCTCGGCCCTGCTTTGCCTCAAATAATCACACACAGGCTTATATTGTTTTTATGCTGATGACCTAGGGCCCAGGCATATAACTTGCTAGCTCCTTCATCTGAACTCAACCCATCTTGTTCAGCCCTGTGCCTCGGTACCTTTTCTCAGAGCAGCATTTCCTCTGAGTCTCCTGGCAGCTCCAGTGACTCTGGCATCTGTGTCTGCTCTGAGATCTTCCTGAGTTTTCTTAGCCTTGTAGCCCCACCCACACTTCCCGTATGCCTTTGGCCAATCAGCTTTTATCAAACCCATAGGCAGGTGGGACAAATATTTACAACATTACCAGCATGATCCCAATATGCTGTACCTTCTGCCTTTCCTTGCAGATTTGGCCCTGAGTCCCCATCATCTCCTGACAGCAGCGCTGCCTCCGCCGAGAGACAGCCACCCAGCAGCCGCTTGTCTTCATACACAGAGTCCACATCAGTGGAACAGCATGATAGCTCCAGGGACCGGCGCAGCTCCAGCGTGGACCGCTCCAGTTCTGAGCTGGAGTCCACAGATGGCCCAGAAGGGCTGCCTACATCAGACGCTTGCCCAGCAGAGAGAGAGGATGACTTTTCCTTCATCCATGTAAGCCTAAATCTGGGGGAAGTGTTTGCAATGGAAATAGCCATTTCTTATTAAAAGGACCCATGGCCTGTGCATGAACACTACCCTGCCAGGATGGGTGCGATATGCCAAGTGCCTTGATGGGCACTGGACACAGTCTTAGATGTGGACCTTCCATTAGCATAGGACTGACCTCATACTGGCTGTGTGTCTTAGGGCAGATGTCCTCACCTCTCTGATCCTCAAATTCCTTACTAGTAACCAGCACATCTGGCTCTACAGCTTCAAAGATGATCACAGGTGTCTAAGATACAGCTTGCTGTGAGTGCGCGTGGGTCTGCCTGCAGTTTGCAGTTTCTGTCTGTGCACAGCCTTGGGTCTGCCTAGAACAAACAGAGAATAGCCTCTTCAGGTCCTCGCTCAGCAGGCATGGGCACCAGGCAAGAAGTACTCTCTGTGACCGCTGTTCCAGGCACAGGTCTCCTTCTGGGGGACTCCCAGAACTAAGCTTGCCTAGGTTCCACACACAGCAACCCATCAGGTGCCCACTATCCTGTGCCACAATGTCCTGCTGTAGTCTCTTCAGGACCAGAACTGAAGTCCACTCTCCAAGGAGGATAGGAACCATTGCTGTTACCTACCAGGGCCCCTCACTCCTGATGGACAAGCCTCCTGACCTTACTCTTGGGCAGCTGATGCTCCAGATGCCCCTGAGGGGCATCTAATGGGCCTCCCAGGGGACCCACAGCCTACACACACCAAGGTCTTTCCTCTGGCATCTCTAGATAAGAGGTGAGACAAAAGACCCAAGATGAGCCTTCCAGGACACTGCTGCATGGACAGGCATGGTGCCCATCTCTCTGTTGTAAGATTTCAGGAGATGATGAGATGTGTTATTCACTCAGCAACCATGCACTGAGCCTTGCTGCAGCTCATGTGTGTATGTGATATGTGTCCCATGACACAGATGTCTTGCTGTATATTCTTTTTGAATTCTGAGTACTTCCTCATAGAATCCATCCTAAGAAACCATGGTGACATCAATATATGGAGGTCTACCAGCCCCGGGTTCCTGGTAGCTGGTTTCATTCTATCCCCATACTATAACCAAGGGGTGGCATCCCCTGCTGGCCTTTTAGATTAGCAGGTTGACATGGCTGCTGAGCCTGCCCATATGCTGATGGCCCTAAGTATAAACTGAGGTCTATGTGAGATGCCACCATGACTTGGGTGTTCTGTGGGAACCATTTGAAGGCTGATCAGACAATGGTTCTCTGTAGATGGTCCCTCCCCTTCAGCCCGCACTCTGGATTATTATGGGGGCCACAGTGAGTAAGTACCTCTTGGTTCAGGGACTCCATGAATATGGTTGTCATAAAGACAGAGAGAGATGCACTCAGCAATTCACTCAACAAGCAGAAAGTAGATAAGTATTGTGCTCCTGGTATGTTCTTGCTCCAGTGTGATGTCACAGGCTATGATTGATTTGTCCCGTGTGTCCAGTGCTGTTCTTGGACACTTTCTGCATGGTTTCCGTGAAGAAGCTGAGGTTTACAGCAATTGAGGGACCATTGGAACATAACATAGCAGCCCATGCACCCCTGTGCACACCTTGTGTGTGAACAAGACTGCACACAGTCCGTGTTTGGTGCCTTTCACTGACTTCTTTCCTCCCACTTTCTCCTTGCTACCCCCAAAGCAAACCTCAGTCCTTGACTCAAGTGCCCTGAAGACCCGGGTGCAGCTGAGTAAGCGAAGCCGTCGCCGGGCTCCCATCTCCCACGCGCTCCGGCGCAGTCAGTTCAGTGAGTCTGAGTGCCGGTCCCCTCTGGAAGAGGAGTCTCACAGCGCATGGATGTTCAAAGACTCAACAGGTATGCCCCTGCCTTCCGTTTGACCTGTATACCACTCTAGGTGGGAAGGCTTCAGGTTAAACCCTGAGAAGAGTAGCCTGACTTAGGGGGTTTAGGGCACTGGGACCCAGGCAGCTGTGGTTTCTTGTTCTGTAGAACTTGCCATGGGTGGGGTTTAAATGTGTTCTGAATCCATGTATAATGTTGCCAGTTTAGTTCTGGAACAGAAGCAGCGACACCTTCACAGTGCAAACCATGCCTGGTCTACAGAGTGAGTTTCAGGCCAGCTGTGACTTATATAAAATGACTTTCTTTAAAACACCAAACCAAAGAGTCAGTTTTGTGGTGCACATATTTAATCTCAGCACATAGGAGGCAGAGACCAGCAGATCTCTGAGTTTGGGACCAGCCTGGTCTATAGGGCAGACAGTAGCATGACCCAGTGTGGTCTTTGACTAGATACCTAAACGTGTGCTCGGGCTTGGGTTATTGCTTCTCATGGTCCAGCCGTGCTAGTGAATCAAATGTCTGCAAGGGGCTGTGGAGATGTGTAAAGAGCTTTTTTCACCAAGCCAGGACCTGAGTTGAAATCCCCAGCACCCCTATACTCATGGAACCCCAGTCCTGAGTAAGCAGAGGTAAATGGATTCTTGAGGGTTGCTGGCCAGCCCTTCTAACTGACTTAGTGAGAGACACTCTGCTCAAAAAACAAAGTGAGGAGAGATGAATGCAGATGCTCGACACCAATCTCCTACCTCCATATGTATGCACACACATGCCCTCCCTACTGGTATATACATGTGAACATATGCATATGTACCCAGACTCAGTCAATAGTAAATGGTGAGTGACTGCAGGGCCAGAACTATGCCAAGGCACCTGGAGCAAATGCAGCCCACCACAGGAACAGAAGCTCACAGACTGCCTCCCAGGGGTCTGTCAGAATCTTTGGCTTCCAGTGCACTGAGCTCACAGACAGGAGATAGAAAAGACTGCGGCTGACCTTTCTGAGCATGCCCAGTGTCTAGCTGAGTCTGGGGTTCCAGAGGACATACTGTGCCCTACCAATGACCAGTTTTTGGGAATCCAGGAACTCCTTACCCACCATCTTGTCACCAGGAAGTCCCTAGCCCAGTCCCTGACCTGGGCGATGTCTTGAAGAGGCCCTGGAGATTCAACATTGACCCTTGTAGTCACAAGTTTCTGGCCTGGCCTAGCCCCAAGGTCCTACCCACCTGCAGCTGCTTTGTCTCAAATAATCACAGCAAGGCTTATATTAATTACAAACTGTTTGCCCTATGTATGGCTCAGGCTCATTACCAACTAGCTCTTATAACTTGACCCGTTTCTGTTAATCTATGTGTTGCCACACGTGGCTCTACCTGTGTCCCATTACATCTTGTTCTCTGCACAACCGCCTGCAGCATCTCCTGACTCCACCCTCCTCCTTTATCTCTGCTTGGATTTCTTTCCTACCTGTAAGCTTCCTTGCCATAGGCCAAAGTAGCCTCTTTATTAACAAATAGCAGCAAAGCACATTCACAGAAGGACATCATCCCCCATCACTTTCTGTTGGTGGAGCCTGTCTCTGTCACCTGTTCCTTCTCTGTCAAGGATGTCCTATTATTCTTCCAAAGTGGCAGAAACCAGGGGGTCTGCCTATGCCCTTCCTAGAGGAGATGATCTTCTTGTGGCCGCTGTTGCCAGGCAGGCGGCAGCATCTGAAGGACAGACAATGGGAAGCTCCTACCCAAGTACAGGTGGACCAGGAGTGCCCTGATCTTTGTGCAGGGTTGTGAGGAGCCACCAATGACTCAGAGTCCTTCTCTTAATAGAAGAGAAGTCACCCAGGAGGGATGAGTCAGATGAAGAGGCGCCCAAGATGGAGAGGACCTCTGTCAGCCATCCACAGAGGATGCCCGTGTTCCCAGGCATGGATCCAGCCGTGCTGAAGGTACCAGGAGTTCCCGAGAGAATCCTGCTGAGCTAATGCCTGCCCACCTCTCGCCTTTCCTACCCTTCGTGACCCAACCAGTGCCTTTTCTCCTCCTCACTCTTTCCCTCTATTCATTTTTAGTTTCCATCCCTTTCTTCCTGTCTGTATCGGTCATTATTTAACCAACGTCACTCCCTCCCCTTCCCGCCACCTGAATGCTGGGATGACAGCGTGTGACACTGCCTAGCTTCTCCCAGAGGACTCCTTTCACATTGTCTTAAGTCACCCGTTTCCAGTCTGTCCTCCAAACCCCGGGGGGCAGTTGCCTCTGCCACACGCTTGCAGGAGTGAGTTTGCTGGAATGTGCAAACGGATGTGCACCTCTTCTCAGTCCCCATACTTCCTGCCTGGGTCACTCACCGTGGGAGCACTTCTAGATGAGGCTTGTCCCCAGACGGAAGACAGCGTCACTGAACTCTCCTCTCTCCCCAGGCTCAGCTGCACAAGAGGCCAGAAGTGGATAGTCCTGGAGAGTCTTTCAGCTGGACACCCCAGTCCAAGACCCCTAAGTCGCCCTTCCAGCCTGCGGTCCTGGGCAGTCGGGTGCTGCCTTCCAGCACAGACAAAGATGAGAGGTAAGGAGACTCAGGATGCTTCCGAGAGCGTTTGTGGATTTCAGACGGGAGTGTTCTCTGTCAGCTACAACTGTGTAGCCCAGTGGGGGACAGCAGGAATCTCAAGACTTCATGCTTCCAGGAACCTCTGCTGGGTACAGCCCTCTGCAGATAGTTGGAAATGGAGACACCTTGCCTCTTCTTATGATTGGAAAACACCTTTGTATTGGGAGAGTCAGGAGGCCTAACTGGTTGGCTGCCCTTTATGGAGGAGGCAACTGTTCCACCCCAGTCAGGCTCAGTCTATGCACAGATGAGACCCATGCAGCCCTAGCTTCAGCTCTCAGGCTAGAGCTGACAATGGCCGTGCTGTGAAGTGCCCTGTGAGCCAAAAAAGCCACATGACCTCTTCATACCTCAGTTTCCTCATCTGTGAAACTGGTTTGGTGACCCCATGGCCTTCTAGGGTGGCCTTGAAGATGAAACAGGAGCTGTGTATGAAACCCTTTCCTTAGCCTGGTGCATACCGGTCTCAGTGGAGGAAGAGCTGTGCTTAGAGGTAGGGCATAAAAGTCAGGGCTCGTGATACAGGGGTGTGGAGCAATGCATGCCGCAATAGAGCAAAAGTCCACAGACTGCAACCCACAGGTTGGTTCCGGCTTACTGTCCTGCTCTAGCCAATAAAGCTTCATAGACACCTTGACACGGCCATTCTTTTATGTACTATCTATGGCTGTTGCCGTGTTAAAACGCGGACAGCCTGTAGCTCACAGCTGGGCATGTTTACTCTCTGGATCTCTGACCCCTGTAGACAGGAGGGCCTCTCAGCACGCACTTGAGGAGGAGGGCACCCAGAAAAGCCTCCAGAATGTGTACTTTTTCTGAGCCTTGATGATTAGATGGGCTTCACGGTGTGATGAGACTTCCAGGTGACAGCTGTGCTGTGCAGAGCCCTGTGTTCTCAGTCTTGTAGGACACATGGCCAAGGCACAAAGAAGTTTTTGTGATGAGAAAAACAGTCAAGGCGAGGCAGGCTCTTGCTGAGGTGTGCTCCCAGTCCTGGGAATGGAGGGGACCTAGAGGCATCTGTGGACCTGGGATTTGACCTCCTTCTCCACTATTAGGCAAGGTTGGGCTTGAACCTGGGTACCCTGAAAGTTGTGCCTGTATTTCAAGGCTAGGGAACAGTTCATCCTGAGAGGGGTCCTGCCTCCACACTTCCAAATTAGCTCATCTTGTAGCCCTGCACTGCCCTAACCAGGTCAGCAACTTTCCTGAATCCTGGGCCAGGAGCTCTATCGGTAAGACTGTAACATAAGTCAGCCACACAAAGACAGACAGACACACTCACTCACAGAGGCATGGAGGGCATGTGTGAGTGTTGGGGTCCTACATGGCTGTGGGATCTAGTTAGTCTATATCTACAGAGACCCAGGATATGTAACTCAGTCATAGGCAGGCAGCTGTTGGTCCAGTTACAGATCCTCCCCTCTCTCTGGGCAGTTGAGGTTTCTTTGTTTCATGTTTTTCTATTTAGGCTTCAACGGATGGAGAAAGGTCCATGTGTGGTATGAGCCGTCACCTGCTTGACAGGAGTCCACTGAGTCTCATAGACCTACATAGGCCTGCATAGGTCTCATTCAAGAACATTCACAGCAACATGTAGAATAATATCTGATCAAATGTTAGCATGGCAGATGGAAGGCTGGGGGCCGTGTTGCCCTGCCCTCGAAGAACCGGAGTGTGGTTCTCACTCAACTCACACTGGCATTTTGGTTTCAGGTCAGAAGAGCCCTCACCCCAGTGGTTAAAGGATCTGAAGTCCAAGAAGAGGCAGAGCCTGCATGACAATCAAGCTTAGCCAGGTAGGACCAGGATGGAGTTCAGGTCGGGTGCTGGGGCCCCTGCAGTCTAGGGGCCTCAGGTAACCGGGGCTCTGATCCATCTTATGATGCTGACCTGTTGCCTTCAAAGCCCTTGGGAAAGGAGGGGACAGCAAAGACCAGCTAAACCTTTCAGAATTTTGCATAGAGAAGTCTTAAGTGTACAAGCTATGTAATTAAACTTTAATTGGAGACTCTCTATATAGTCAGTCCTTCAGTATCACCTGAGATCCACTTGAAAGCTCCAAAGGCACCAAGATCTGAGGAGCCTAAAGTTCTGGGTGTGGAATGTCTGTGGTCTGCATAGAACTCCCATACATCCACCTGTGCACCTATGCTGTATTTATTATTCTATAAGTATATGGTATATGAGGGCACATGTGTCACTGTGCGTGTGCAGAGGACAACTCTGTGGAATCAGTTCTCGCCTGCCACATATATGTGGTACCCAGGGATTGCACTCAGGTCTTCAGGCCTCACAGCAAACCTCTTTACCCTCTGAGCCATCTCGCCAGCCCTTTAAGTCACCTGGATGACTTCTAACACCTAACAGAGTATGTACTGTCTGTGTTGTCAATCTTGCTGATGCCTAGGTGATGCTAACACATCTGCATGCGCTCAGTAGAGGCACATCATCACTGCGGGGTTGACTGACGGTGTGGATTGGGGGTGGCATAGACAGGTAGCACTGAGATGGCTGTGTGTTCTGCTGTCTTCACCTGCAGAGGTCAGCCATGCCCATGTGGCTGTGGGGTCCCCCAGCCTACCTGAGAACATCAGAGATTGATCAGAACATTGATGTCTACCTCAACATAGATAGTGGGGTGTATGCTGGAAAAGGTGACCTGGGTGTGGTCAGGAGAGGGCTACCTCCTGACCAACCCGAGTTTGGAATCTGCAGGCCCCACTTTGTTGGTCTGTTTGAGGGTGTTTGTGGGGAGGGGGCTGGAGCTCAGAGTCTCATGCTAGGCCAGTGCCTACAGATGCTTTGCAGGGCTACCTCACTCCAGCACTGTCTATCAAACTCCAGATGAGACTAGATGTTCCCAGCAGACTATGCATTTGACTGTGGGGGTGGGGGAGGAGTTGCAGATATGTATATAGAATGTGTCACATAATTACATATATGGATGGACATATGTATATATCATAAATCCAAAGGATGAATAAATTAGCAGGCAAATCTGCTTCAGGGCAGTGGTGGAGGGTTCAGAGCCTTGTGTGTATTCTGTGTTGCTCAGTGCTGACATGGAGTTTAACATACTTGTGGGTACAGGGTAGTGTTCTGGTCCCCACATGACCGCAAATATCTCTTACTTTATGGTGAGTGTCCAGAGCCCTCTGTAGTGATTTTGAAATCTGTGGTACAACCTCCAGCAACCCACTAGAGGGAGTTAAGGCTCAGAGGAGATGTTGTAACTGGCTCATCCCAGCTGGTCAGAATGCTCTGTTCCCAGCTCCCTCCAAATCCTTCCTGGGGAGTGACACTCGGGAGGTGGAACCCAGGGTCTCCTGCACCATCAGGGTCCACCTGAGCCCCAGCAGAGGATGGGAGGCCTGATGGTGGGAACCGTCCCAAATGCTGTGCTAACCAAGGCCCTGTCGTTTCTCTGCAGACAGGACATCACTACACCCATAAACTGAAGCCTTAACCACCAGACGTCAGAGGGCCATGCCACCTGCCCCTCCCTGGCCATGCTCATGTGCCTGGGCCTTTCTGCCCTGAAGACATTGTGCTGAGCCCCATCTGGGTCCCCACAGGAAGATCGACCCTGCTCCAGGACCTGCTCCAATCCCTAGAGGGATTTTCCAGCTCTTCTTGCAGAAGTGGACTGGCCTTTGGTGTGACATTTGGCCTTCCTGTCATCTGCATACACCTCCCAGGACTCTGTCAGCAGGAAAAGAGATGCTGGGCACCTCCCCCGGGCAGCCCTTCTGGAGGACTTAGACAAGCAACCTTGAGTGGCTCTCAAATGTCAAGGGTCACGTCCAAACATTACACTGGTGTCTCCAGGGTTTTTATTTTTATTTTTTCTTTTTGACAGGCTCCGTTTTGCCCACTTAGAGCCTGCATTCATGTGAATAAGCACATACATCCCCCTGTCCTGTCCATACACTGCTCCTTCCTGTGGGGCTGTGGGCAGAGTTGGCCTGTGTCTCACTACTTACATGTTTGCTTTAGAGGAGGATAAAGCAATAATGCAGCCAATTTTCTTTGAAACTTGACGTGTGCATATTTCAGTGTGGATGGACAGCAGGAAGGGATGGACAGTATCCACTTGCCTCAGGTTACCTGATCCCTGTCCAAGCCTATGAAAGCTTGTGCGTTTTACCCTTGTCTATATCTGGGTTGCTCTGATTTCTGTGTGGTGGCCCTAGCCCCTCAGTCCCAAGTGTTATGAACCTCAGTCTAAATGGTCAGTGCCTTGGCCACTCACATACCAGATCCATTCTGGGTATCTTTCTCATTTTTTTCTGAACACCTACCTGTGTCCTGCTGGAGTGAAGATCTACTCAATCAGCTCAGAACAGACATGGCTCCACCTCCGCCATCTGTGACCCACCTGGTCGAGTGACTGTGGAGGTTCATTTGGATATTGATTTAACTGAAAGGCTCCTGTAGTGGGGGCCTCGGGCCAGATGCTGTGCCACAAGGTCTACGATGTTCTCCTTTGCATTCTGCTAGCTGAATGGTCACTCCTGGGACTCTTAAACCCTCTGGACTCTGGATACCCACACTGACTCATCTCCTTTTGGGAATCCTCAAAGCGACATCAGAAGCCCCAGCACCAACAGTCACCCCAGACATGCCAGGCCAGCCACCCACTGTGCCAGCAGCTTCTAGAGACTTTCCAATCTTGCCTTGATGACATGCTTGGGTAGTTCCAAGGTGGCCCGTGGCTGTGGAAGGCCCTGGGTTAGGTGCTCTGACAGACAGTTGTGCCCAGCACTGCCCTGATATCCTGAGTGGCGAAGTCATTCTCTGTAAATCTATAATGGTGTCGAGAGACATGCCTCTCTGTCTCCTCCCGTCAGCTCTTCTCCTATCCGGTTCCCTTTGGAAGGGTGTGATGGGAAAGGGTGGCAGGATTGGTGTCATTGGGTCAGGACGGTCACCTGTGCCTGGGGCTGAAGTGGTCAGCACCAAGAAGACTGCAGGCCTCACCTGCACCCCACCCTGTGCCCTGGCTACTGACAAGAGCATAATTCACATTTTACTGCGTTCTCTTTCTTCCCTGAGCTAGTGGTGAGCGGGCATCCATCTCGGAAATCATCTGGGCCTCAGTTTCCCTACAGACTCTTCCACAGTCCCTCTTTTGTTATGTTTTTAGATCCATTTTGTATGCTGCAACACTTTTGACCCAGAAGTGGCCTGACAGAGATCGCCTTTAAGACACACTAGCAGGGCTGAGGGGTTCCCAGGACCACAGAAATAAAGTGTGGTGGTACACACCTGTGATATCAGCACTTGGATAAAAGGAAGAGGGTTAGAACTTCAAAGCCATCCTTAGCTACAGAAAAAAGCTGGAGGCTAGCCTGAGCTGTAAATCCACCCCCCCCCAAAAAAAACCCAACAACAAAAAGCAACATTTTTCTCATAGTCTGATGCTAATTTCTCTTGACTCCTTTGTCCTGGATGTAAAGAAGCCCACGGGCCAGGAAGTATTCTGTCTTGAGTATTGAAAGGTAGAATTAAGTCAGCTTGCCTTGTCTATCATTATTTAAACTCTCACCCTTGATTGACAAGAAATCAATTTGATTCTGCTTGAAGACCCACATAGTGGCCCTCTGAAACCTGAGGTCTGATGATCTCACTGGGTCAGGAGTGTTCCCTGTTTAGAGTCAGTGCAGTGTAGTGTGCAGAGGCCCATGCTTGGACCCCTGGCCAAGCTGAGCAGGTGATTTATTTAGTTCCCCTTTTTAAATCAGGTAAGGACTCTGGAGGTCAAGTCCTGTGCTGCATTCTCCAGGACCTTCCTTTTAAAGGAACCTAATATGCCTTAAGTGTGTACAGTTCAGATACTTACATCTCCCCCAGCCCTCCCTCCTGGTAACTGGCTGTCTGCAGCATCCCATGTATGCTCCATCTGACCCCCTTTGCCGATCATCTTTTTGACATCTGGTCTTTGGATAACTCCCCACCTCACCCCACCCCCTGCCACCCCATAGATAGGTGTTCTCTTGCCTAGTCTCTGGCCTCACACACACAGGCCTTTGTCCTGTGAAATTACATGGCACTGTGGGGAGTTCGCAGCTCTAGCAGAGAACCCAGTGGTCCTGGAAATTGGGAGCCTAGTGTAAAATTTATCTGACAGCTTCAGGTTGGGCAGAATGAAGGGCTGGACAGGACCAGAGGGGTTTGTATTGTGGGGAAGCAAGCCAGGTTTCTGTCTAGATGTACATTTTCCTCCAGCAGTGACATCACTTGTAGGAACAGGCCCAGGTTCTCAGCCTTAGCCACTGAGCAGAGATTGGGAAAACCCTAGTGTGGTTTCCCCAAGAGAAACTTAACCAGTCCTAGGATGTGTGTGTGTGGTGGGGGCAAGGGCTGCTTTGTCAATTCTGACTTTAAGATTGCTCATCCCAGTGCCCACAGACATCCCCCTGGATCTAGGCTTGATTGAAGAGTGAAAAGCCATGCCTACCCATGCTCCTGTTCAGCCCCTGGCATGTCATTTGGGCAACAGAGATGCTGCACCCTCCCAATGTGCCTTTGCCCCACCATGTGTTGACAGGGAGCAGATATCCAAATATCCAGGTTCCCGACATTGCTGGGGACAGTCTTGAGGTGGAGGGAGCCCCAGGAGATCAGCAGGGCCCACTCCACACTTCTGAGTTTGCTTTGGCCTCAAGCCCCTCGGTGAGGAGAACACCTTCAGGAGAGCCACGTTCCAGAAGGCATTAGGCAGGGCACAGGCTTCATTTGTCCCTGTTGTGTGTCCTTTTGTCTCTGTGGTTCCCACAAAGGACACCTCACAGCCTGCACCCACCCTTCAAAAGTCTCCTTAAACTGTTAATGCCACCTCTGCTGTGACAATCCCTGGCAGCATTGAGCCAGCTAGACTTTCTACCCTCTAAAGGACAACCTGCGCTTTGTAATGTCCTTGTCCCATGTCGTCTTGCAGTTCTTGTAATGTGGGACTCACGAAGGTAATATATTGATATACAGAAGGTATTTGTACCAAGCTATTTCCTGTTCTGTTCAAGAATGATCATGGTCCTCGACATGCTTTGTATGCTAGGGCTGGAGAATGGAATTATATATGAGAATATAGGGTATATTTTCCTAACTGTTCTGGGTCCCTCCTGGGATGTTTGTGACATGATTGGGGAGGACTCCCATGATGCATGTCCTGTATGTGGCATTCTGACAGCTGCCTTACCAATCTACAAGCTGCAGGACTTCGGAATGAAGGCGAACAAGGCACCGTAACCAGTTCCAGAAAGGACCTAACTGCGTGTGTGACTGAGAATTCATCTATAAAAACCTATATTTTTTATTGTCAAAACAAATGGGGCTTCCCAGACTGAACAGTGACTGGATATCCCCTGTGCTTTTATTTTTTGTCACCGTAAGAGTTTTTCTGGCACAGACAAGGGGTCAGGAATCCAGCTGACTGTACCAAATGGGGTGAACTCTGCATGTGCAAACGTGGCACACCCAGACTCTAAAAATAGTAAATAAAATTCTCAACAGCAGTTGTGCTGCTGAAGCCAAGTGTCCGCGAGTGAGCCATGGGGCCTCCTGGGTTGGTGGTGGGGTCTTCCTCACAGAATCAGGCTGACTTGTACTGAGCTGTGTCCTGGCAGCAGGAGGGAGCCCCAGACAGGTGGCCATCCATCATAGGAGACATGGAGATGAGCCAATGACCATTGAGGCCCACGAGAGTGGAACCCTCATCCTGCCTTTCTTCAGGCTGCAGGATCTCTCTGTGATGGTTCTTCTCAGGAACAAAATGAGGGGTGGTGATGACAATATTTGGATCAAGAATTATGGTGGGGTGATAGCCAGAATAATTTTTCTTTAGAGGCCTTTGACAGTGGTAGAAGCACTCTTGATTATTACAGGAGGTAGGAGATGCTAGGGCCATTGGTTAGTAGTGGCCACAAGTGCTAATCAACAGCCTACCCAATGATGGTCATAATACACCCAAGATGGCAAGTGCTAGTCTACTCAGGGAAGTTAATCAGCAGCCTACTCAATGATACCCAGATGATGCCCAGAGATGACAAGTGCTAGCCTATTTGGGAAAATTAATCCACAGCCTACTGAATGATGCTGATCAATAACCTACCCAGGGATGGAATTGATAACCAACCTAGATATACAACAACAGTCCACAAATGTTAATCAGTAGCCTACCCAAGGATGTTAACATAGTCAGGGATGTTAATAAGCTGTTTCAGGTTCCCTTGTGTTGCTGTGATAAGCCCCATACCCAAAAGCAACTTCAGAGAAGACATGTCTATTTGACTCCACATCACATCTTCAGTTGAGAGACACCAAGGCAGGGACTCAAGCAGAAATTTGAAGTAGAAACTGTGGAGGATACTGCTTACTGGTTTGTTTGTAGGCTCATGCTCAGCTAGTTAGGACTACCTGATCAGGACGCCAGGCCCTCCTATATCAATTAATACTCAAGACAATTCCCTACAGAGATGCCCATAGGCCATCTTGGCCTGGACCATCCCTCAAATGGCTCTTGTTGTCTCAAGCTGACGGTTAAAGCTAATTAGGACACTACCCAGGGATGCCAAATCAACAGCCTACCCAGCGAGCTTCTCCAGTAACATCTTGAAGGCTGATCAACAGTGTCCTCAGGAAAACTGCATTGGTCAGTGTTCTCTAGAGGATGGGATTTATTGAATATATACTCAAAAGTCATTTATTAGGTTGGCTTTCACAATATGACCCAGGGAACCCAGTGTTAGGTGTCTTTATGCCTGAGAAGCTGAGGATGGGTATTACTCAGTCTGCAAAGCTGGACACTTGGGTGATCCTTGTCGGGAGGACTATTGGGAAATTTCTAGTCTTCAGGGAGAAATGGTGGCAGCTGTGGCAGGGAACAGCAAGCAGGAAAATGCAGAAGCTTGTCCCTTAAATGCCCATCTGTCCAGTGGCTCATTTTTAAGGTGGGTGACCTAGTTTTATTTCTGTTGCTGTGTTAATACACCCCAAGAAGCGGTGTGGAGAGAAAGGCATTTTACAATAAATTTCAGGGTCATTCTGTCAATAGGATTGTCCTGATGGTCCTGGTGTCAGTCTGTCAATGGGAACATCCTTCCTATCTCAGGACAGTCCAACAATGGGGACATCCATACATTCCTAGGGTCAGTCCATCAATGACCTGGGGTGAGTCCATCTATGGGGACATCCTTAATAATCTCAGGGTCTGTTCATCATTGAGGACATCCTTACAATCCAAGGGTCAGTCCATCAATGGGATGTCCTTACAATCCCAGGGTCAGTTCATCAATGGGAACATCCTTTACATCCTGGGTCAGTCTCAATGAGGATGTCCTTACAAATTGGGGGTCAGTCCATCAAGCAAGACATCAGAACTTTGCTCACAGCCACAGTCAAGAGCAGATCGAGATGGATACACGAGTGTGTGGCTTTGCTTGCTCCTGCTCAGCTCAGACTCAACCTTTCTGCAGTTCAGGACACCCTACCTAGGGAAGGGTACCACCTACACTTAGGGCGGGTCTTCCCATATCAATGAACTTGACTGAGACAATTCCCACACATGTGCCCACAGGCAACCCACAGTAGACAATCCCTCATTGAGACTCTAGGTTTTGTCAATTTTAAAATTAAAGCTACTCATTGCAATGGATTTTCTCATTTTAATTAACCTTATCTGAAAAATCCTTCACAGATGTGCCCGGGGCTGATCTAACCTACATAACCCCTCACAGGTGTACCAGAGACTAGCAATATAATCTCACAGGTGTGACTAGAGGCCGATCTTGTGCATGACTCTAGATCCTGTCAAGTTGACAATATTGACCCACATAGGTGCTAATCAATAATCTACCCAGGCATAGTATTATCTTAGGGTTACTAGTGCTGTGATAAATCACCATGATCAAAAGCAAATGGCGGAGTATTTTACTCACAGTTCCATAGGACAGTTCACCATCAAAAGCAGTGAGAGCTCAGGCAGGGCAGGGACCATGGAGGGGTGGTGCTCACCGGCTTGCCCCACCTGCTTTCTTATAGACCCCAGGACCACCAGCTCATGGATAGCCACACCCACCATGGGCTGGGTCCTCCCATAGCAATCACTAATTAACAAAATGTCCTATAAGCTTGTTTACAGCCTGATCTTATGGAGACATTTTCTCAGTTGAGGCTTCCTTCTCTCTGATGACTGTTGAATTGACTTAGAAGCAGGCAGCACAGAGTTACCAGCTTTAGTAGAGATCCTGATCAGCATGTTACCACCCCCAGGGCAGTGCGCCTGCTATCCTCACTCTGGATGGCAGCCGTGCTGATGTTAGGGGATGACAGATGGAAACGCTGAGGAGAGAGCCCAGGATGCTGAAGGATCCAAAGAGGGCGCCATACTGTCTCCAGCACTGCTCTGTTCTTTGTCGCCCAGTGACAATAGCTCCTGAGGAGAAGCTATCTAGGCTTCATCATCACTAGTGGCAGAAAGTGGCCTTTGGTATGAACTAGGATCTGTGGGGGGAGTAGGGTTAGGGCATGTGGTGGTTGCTGGTCTCCACGCACTTGCAGGGAGCATCGTGATGCAAGCGTGTGGGATGTCTGAAGCTGTCAGCCAAGGTGTCCACCCTTGTTTCTGTTTGGTACTTTGGTTACGGTGACAGCAGTGACTAACACATTAGCTTGTGGTTCTGGGGAGATGTCTAAGTTCTCCTAGAAAGCCATTGTTGGACATGTGAGTGCCTGCAACTTCAGTGGTTATTGGGGATGGAGACAGGAGGATTGCTGTGACAGGCTGCCTGTGGGTGCCTAGCTCCAGGTTCAGTGAAGGACTCCATCTCAAAGGAATAAGGCAGAGAGTGAGCGACACTGCAGGACACCAGGCCCACTCAGCCACACACATAACTACTTGTACGATACATACTCATGCAGCAAAACTCCAAATCCATTTGTATCTATGACTATGAGAACTCAGTGACTCACCCTGGTCATGGGGTATGCAAAGTTCAGAGTTCAAGGGTCACTGACAACATCCTAAGGACCCAGTGATCAGGTCTGAGGCCGCCTTGAGGATCTGAGCCTGTAGCAAAAATCTCTGTGACCCTACTTAACTGGCATGTTAACTCTCAGCCCAGTTTATCATCTTCAATATGGAGATCAAAATAACTCCTCTAAAGATCAACATAACTGTCACAAAACCAAAAATGCCTTGTACATAATAGGTCTTCTGCAATTAGTGGCTGTCATTCATACATGTCCTTGTGAGGAACATGGCTTCAGTGACATAATAACCTTTGGATATGGCTGCACGGATTTCAAATGGGATTAGAAAATACAGCTGTGGTGGTCTGACTTCAGTCTGCTTGCCCAGCACATGGATCCAGGGCTCCCCTGTCTGTCTGGGAATTTTGAACATCAAGAAGCCAAAAGGGAATGGAAGGTCACTAGAGAGATTTGTGCCCCATGCCCTCTGTCTAGCCTGTCAGACTTCCCACAAAGTCAGCAAAGACCATGGGTCCCAGAAAGTCATCAGAGTTTTGATGGAGGTGACTGACCTTGGGGGGCCTACCCAGGCCTACCATTAGGGTGAAATGGTCTGGACATGATTGGGTGGACAGGACGCCATCTCAGCAGGCTGTGATGTGCTGGGCCAACAGAATACACCCATAAATAGGCCAGCCTTGGAGGCAGGCCAGTCTGAGGACAGCTGGTCCCGGAGGCAGGTTTGTTCTGGACTGAGTGAGGGCAGGGGGAAGTGCAGCACTGTGCAAGGTGCATGCATGGGTGGTGCTTGGCTCATTTGAGGGTAGAGGCTGATCTCCAGGACCCATGATTGCCACTAAGCCTGGTCACAGATGAAGCTTGTGGCCTGTAGTGTCTGTGGGTTTGAGCACAAGTCTGGGTCCTAGCTGTGTGTGTGGGCTGGGGACTGGACTGTCAAGAACTGGGTGGCTCTGAGAAATGAAAGGGACCCTCTAGGTATATTGGGGCATCCTCATGAGGTGGGTTGAGCCCTGGGTCCTGCTGAGACTAGTTAGATGTGAAGCAGAAGTCTCTTGGCATGATGGACCTCAGCCCACTGCACCAGGACAGGTCATAAGGGAGGCAAAGATTGGGATAGGTGTGTGTGCCGGACAATGCATCCATGCATGTCCATACACCCATGCTGGTGAGAAATCTATACAGCCTGGCTCCTGTGTCTCTGTACTCTGAGGCTAAGAAAAGACTGTCAGGGTCCATTATTCAAGTGCCTGGAACCCAGCAAGCACTCCAGTTGTGGAGTGAGTAGCCAGCTTTGTGGCCTGGGATGCTTTCACAGGCCTGGCCAGTTTCACAGCTGCTTGGTCTGTCTGTTTGTTCCTCATGCCTGCTGTGGACTGCTGGTCACCCTAGCTGTGGTGTCCAGTCCTGGGAACTGAGGCTGCAGAGTGCCCACAGAGATGCCCAACCCTGTGAGGGGAGCATTTTGGTGTGTGTGTGGGGGAGGTGTCAATCCAATTTGAGTCCATTCTTCCCTGTGGCCTCAGTAGAGTGCTCTTGCTTTTCTGGGACCCCAAGACTCTCTAATCCCACTAACTGGCCCAGATGCATGGCCCAAAGCAGGTGCCTAGGAGTGTTTGCTGAGTGACTGACTATAGACCTCAGTTTGTGGCTGTGAGACATGGCCAGCAAAGGCCCTCACTAATGTTTGGTTTCATCCATATCAGCTCCTGTTATTGCTCTGTAGAACTGGTGATCCCATTGCCCTCCAGTTTGAGGCAGAAGCATCCCTGGAGAGATGGCAGAGCACCATAGTGCACCTGAGCAGGCTGCAGCTGGCAAGAGCCACGGAGGCCTTGGAGGCAGCTACAAGGTACCGGATGGGGTCTTGACAGGACCTAGAGCCCAGGGCTGAACAACTGTCTCAGTGGAGTATATGGGCACCAGGTTTCAAGGGATGTAGCTTCAAGCTCTGTCTTTTCTGTGTGACTACGCTTGAGTTTCCTGATATCTCTGGGCATTGACATTTTTAAAATGTCCTTGGCCCCAGAATTGTCATGAGACTAAGCGAGTGGCAGGAGCATCACTGGAAGATGGGGGAAGTGTGACATAGCTCTCTCTGGTCCTTCCAAACATGTTAAGACTTTAAAGGGAACACCCTTCATGGATGGGGTGGGCATTTCTGAGGCCGCCTAGGAGATTTTAAACAGGACCTGTGGCATTATTGTAATTGCTCACTGTGGCCACCAGGGGGTGGTGCAGACTTGTGTAACTCACCTGAGAGAGGAGGAAGCACAGGGGGCCTCCCTGGTGTATTGAGGAAGTTCAAGGCTGTTGGAGCTCTTCAGGGGACGAGGCTTTCACCCCTGTTTTTTCCAGGTGATTGTGTATGAGTTAGAGAATTTCCAGGGCAAGCGATGTGAGCTTTCTGCTGAGTGTCCCAACCTCACTGACAGCCTGCTGGAGAAGGTGGGCTCCATCCAAGTGGAGTCTGGACCGTGAGTACTTGGGCAGTACCTCCTGCAATGGTACTGGATCTGCCCTGGACCCTTGGGAAACTCCCTGCCCTGCTTTGCCTCAGTTTCCACATCCATAAGATGACAGAATCCTGCCTTTAGTTTTCGCTAATATATGGCTAGTTGGTACCCTGTTCAGAGGTGAAACACCAAGTTAACACCAGCTTATACAAGTTATACAGTCATACAGATAGGGCTGGAAAGACAGCTCAGCAGTAGGAGTGCTTACTTTTCTTGCAGAGGATCTGGGTTCAATTTCCTGCACCCATGTGCCACTCACAACTGTCTGAATCTCCAGTTCCAGGGGACCAGACACATAAGGTGCACAGATACGTGCAAGCAAAACACCCATAAACATAAAAGTTTTTGGTTTTGTTTTTCTGAGACAAGGTTTCACTATGTAGCCTCGGCTCTCCTGGAACTAGCTCTGTAGATCAGGTTGGCCCTGAACTCACAAAGATCCACCTACCTCTGCCTTCTGAGTGCTGGGATTAAAGGCATGTGCCACCAACACTCCATGAAAGGTTTTAAAAGATAAAATAAAGTCATATAAACAGAAATGGTACTTACCATTAAATAGCTTTAGAGATTATAGCCCTACAAGCTTCTTATAAGTTACATTATGAATCCTCATCCTATGAGAGCCACACTTTTTTCTGTAACAGGCATAGAAGAGGAAACTGAGACCAGAAAACCTAGGTCCCTGGAGCCTGCCCCCCTTGAGGCAGTGGGTCTCTTGCTGCCCACACTGAGCTCTAGACTTCAGATTGAGTCCAGTGCTGAGACTTCCTGTTTGTGATTTTAGGCAGCATGTCGGCCAGTTGTGTCTCTTCATCTGAGGACAGAGATGTGGATTTCACTGAGTGTAGGGAATGAGGGGGTTACAGGGAGAGCGAGAAGAGGAGGAGGAGGAGGCATAACATCAGGACTCAGCCATGAATCTTTTTTAAAAGTTTTATTATTTATGCAATATAATATTTAATATATAGTGTTTTGCCTACATGCTTGTCTGTGCACCAAGTGCATGCAATACCCTTGGTAGCCAGAAGAGGTCACTGGATTCCCTACAACTAGAGCTAAGATGCTCATGTGCACGCATATGTGTGCTGGGAGTTGAACCCCGGTCCTCTGTAACAGCAACCAGTGCTCTCAGCTATGGGTGCTCCAGCCTCTCACTCATGGATCTTTTGCTCAGCCTATAGCAGACACTGTTAGGACTTTACCAACACCCCCCCCCAAACTTGGCCTCAGTTGATTCTCAGCATGTCCTAGGATGGGTTTCTGGCCCAGGGCATCAGTTCCAAGCAAGTCCCTGCAGGACCCTTAACAGCAGGCACAGGGGTCTGTACTGGGTTAGGAGTGGGAAAGGTCTTTTCTTTCTGTTCTTTCCTCTGTATTCGGGTTCCTGCTCAGCCAGGCCAGAGCTGACCCTGTTTCTTCCTCCCTTAGGTGGCTGGCATTCGAGTGCAGGGCCTTCCGTGGGGAGCAGTTTGTTCTGGAGAAGGGAGACTACCCTCGCTGGGATGCCTGGTCCAGCAGCCGACGTAGTGACATTCTGCTGTCCCTCCGGCCTTTGCACATTGTGAGTCAGGATGTGTGTGTGTGCATGTGTGTGTTTGGTGGTATGTGTTTGTGGGTGTGTATGTGTGTAACTGTATGTGTGTGGGTATATAAGTGTGTGTGTTTTTGCATGTGCACCTTGTTTTGGCCAGTTTGACTGGACAGGCCTAAGATTTTTTTTTCTTTTTTTTTTTTTTTTAACCTCAACAATGGTGTGTGGGGAGGAGAATATGGCTCCTGAGTGGGCACTGGGGCAGGACACCAGGGTCCTTGTCCTGAACCGGCAGGCATGACCCTTAACCCCTTCATAGTAACCAAATTAACCTAAGAAACCTTGTAGTCCAAACCCAGATCAACATTGTTCAAAGAAGCAGAACTCAAAACCCCAGAAAATCACTTCCAGGCACTTTACATTTTTCCCTGGTGCTTCCTGAAAGGAGCATGGTCCATGAGGACACTAAGCCACTGAAGTGCCCCACCTTCTCCATCAACATAGAAGCCACCCAAACATTTTTCCCAATGTCTGAACAGAGTTCTTTTTAGACAACAGAGGCAGGGAAACCAGGAACATGAAGCCAGATTCAGCCTAGGAGAGGGGAGGCTGGGGCATGAGTCTTTGGGGGTCTCCAGTTTTCATTTCTTGTGGTGACGATTGGTTGGAGGGGATCTGTTCAGTCCCCTTTCTTCTGCCTTGTCTCTTGGTTCTTCTCTTTGCAGGGGGTTGGAGTGACTGAATTCTTTCTGTTCTAGGCATAGGGCCCCACTAACCCTTGATCTTTGCCCCCAGGATGGCCCAGACCACAAGCTGCACCTGTTTGAGAACCCAGCCTTCAGTGGGCGCAAAATGGAGATTGTGGATGATGATGTGCCCAGCCTGTGGGCCCATGGCTTCCAGGACCGCGTGGCCAGCATTCGAGTCATCAATGGAACGTAAGGGAACACACACACACACACACACACACACACACACACACACACACACACACGTGTGCACATACACACACACTGCTCCAGCTCTACCCAATGTGCCTGCCAGTTCCACCCACAGGTAACTTAGCCCAAGATCTGAACTAATGCTCATGCAAAAGCCATGGAGTGGGGATGTGATGGCCCAGTCAGTTATCCTAGCATTCAGGAGTCAAGGCAAAAGGATTGAGAGTTTGAAGGTGACCTGGACTCCAGGTCCTGCCTCAGAATCCAAGAAACACTGCACCAGCATGGTGGTGTGCACCTTTAATTCCAGCACTCAGGAGGCAGAGGCAGGTGGATCTCTGAGTCTGAGGCCAGCCTGGTCTACAGAGTGAGTTCCAGGACAGCCAGGGCCACACAGAGAAACCCTGTCTTCAAACAACAACAAAAATAAAACAAAGGAAGTCCAGGAGTTGGGTTCTATCCCTAGCACTATGTACATGTTCAGTCTCTGTCTCTCCCTCCCTATTCTGCCCCTCTCCCCCCTTCTTCCCCTCCCTCCTTGCCATGGGAAAGCTCTAGAATCCTCCCCCTGCTCCATTGTAGTTTCTAGACAGCCTAGGCTCCTAGACAGTTTTGTTCTCCTGAGCAACAAGCCCCCACCACATGGAATCCACCTAGGTCTCTATGGCTGCCCTAACTCTCCAGGCCTGGAACTGATTTCTCAGAGTGGCCTTGATCTTGTTATTATCAGGGAGCCGAGTGAGTATAGTTGTAAGTAGGCTTGTTATGTCTGCTAACGTGACATTGGGCCACCACAACCTCGGGGTTACCATAACCTCAAGGCCACCACAACCTCGGGGCCACCTTGCCTTTCTTCTCTATTGTGAGTTTGAACCTGGGTCTGAGTCTGAAAAGATGACAGTGAGAATGTCACTCTGGCTTTTTCTTGAGCATCAGGGATGGAGGGGGTCCTGTGATCAGTTAGAGTGGGGTAGCCCCTTCTCTGAGGTATGTTAGTCTGATGGTGAGTATGATGGGCACACTGGGTGTCTTTATAACTACCAGGGGTATGTGTGACACCCACCCCTCCCCAAGGAGACACGAACAGGTAAAGAAGGACACTGCAGTCAGAAGGATCTGCGGTGTGAACGCTCAGATTTTGCTTGATGTGGGAGAATAGAATGGTGCTCAGAGGTGATGCTTGGGAAAACGTAGATGGTTAGACTCTCAGGGCATTGGGGAGCCAAGGAGGACTTGGGGCGGGTGGAGAGCCCAGCAAATGCAGGCTTGAAAGTGCTGTGCCTGGCCAGAAGAGGGCGCCAGGTCTCACATGTTATTCTCTGCAGGTGGGTGGGCTACGAGTTCCCTGGCTACCGTGGGCGCCAGTACGTGTTCGAGCGGGGTGAGTTCCGCCACTGGAACGAATGGGACGCCAATCAGCCGCAGCTGCAGTCTGTGCGCCGCATCCGCGATCAGAAATGGCACAAGCGGGGCTGCTTCCTGAGCAGCTGAGAACGTGGATCCCAGGGCCCAACGCCCATGTCCCCTCCCAAACGTGCTCAATAAAGCCCACCAGCCACGCCGCTCTGTCTGCGTCACTTCCTGTGGTGGGGCTGTGGAGACCAGGCTGGAGGGGACTAGACCTGCAAGGAGGGAATGGGGGGGGGCGTCCTTTCAGCTCTGCCACAAGCTTACTTCCACTACCAGTGCCTACATCTGAAGAGCTGTCCATCTGTCCATTCATGCATATGACCATCCACCCATCTACCCACTCATCCATTCATCCATTCGCTTATCTACCCATACACCCACCACCCATCTATTCATCCACTCTATCCATCTATCTACTCAGCTAGCCAGCCAGCAACCTATTTGTTCATCCACAGATCTGTCTATTGACCCATTTATTTATTCATCAATCTACCCACCCACTTATCCATTCATTTATCCATCCTTCCATCCATCTGCCCACCCACTCATTTGTCATCCACCCATCTCTTCTTTTATATTTTCTTCTTTCCTTCAATTTACACATTCTTGTTACCACTTACCCACCCATCCATTAGCTACCCACGCCCTTCTGCCGTCAGTTCATCTGTCTTCCATCCTTCCTTCCTTCCTCCCACCCTCCCCTGTGTCATTTCTCCCATATCCTATCAGTCAGTCAACCCCATTGCCATTCATTCTGAGGAAAGCAAGTCACCAGAGAACAGGACTGCCCTAGCTGAAGCCATTCTCGTTTGCAGAGAAACAGAGGTGCAGAGAGCTGCTGTGCACTGTCCAGAGCTCCTCAGCGACTCCAATGCCCACCATCCTCACACAGGGGCTGCCACTACTGTGCCAACCCTTGCTGTACTCCGGAGGCATTTATGCCTGCACTCCCTGTGCAGCGAGGATTCCCTGGGCCCCAGGACTGGAGCCCCAGAGCTTTCTGTAACATGGCAGCTGTCTCTGGAGTCTTCTGTTGAGGAGCTCATCAATACACTTCACTAGAGCTGATACTTGCACAGCCTCGGCTCTCTAGAGCTTCCTTACCACTTTGGCAAATGCTGGCACCCAGGCAAATTTCTCTCATGATGTTTGAATAAGTGTTTTTGTCTAGGGTAAGAAGAGAGCAATATACGTTCATTCAGTAATAATGTCCTAGACAAGTGCTCCACCCACTAAAAATAGAAACTTGGGTTCTGTCAAAGCCCTTAGCTTCTGTAACATTGTATCACACCATTCTTTACACTATAGTTCAGGGATATACCCTTTTGGCCTCTCTGTTCACCCTGGCCCAGCTCTGTCAAAACCCTTAACTATTGCAACTTTGTATCACACCATTAACTAACTTTGTATCACACAAATGCAACTTTGTATCACACCATTCTTTATAGTTAAGGGAAGGTGCACTGTCTCTTTACCCTACCCCAGCTCTGTCAAATCCCTTAGCTAAAGCAACATTGTATTGATGCAACATTGTATCACATCATTCCTTCCACCATAGTTTCTGCAACATTGTATCATGTCATTCCTTACACTATAGTTCCTGGAAGAACTTTTTACTGAGTTAATCTGAAAATTTGTATGCAGATGGGTTACAGTTGATTTTATTTCAAGAGATCAAGGGGTATCACAAATGACAGTTACTGGCAACTGTCCCTTGAGATAGATTTGAAAATTCTTTCCAGTGGGGTGATTGGAGAGGCTCTTTCCCAACTCCAGACTGCTTTACATCTAAGGACTACATTGTCCAAAAGGGACACCTAGGTCTACTGTCTTCACTGCCTTGGGCACTGGTCAAGCTAGCTGCAATGACAGGTGTCCTTGTTTGTACCTCATACTGTCCTGGTCAGCAGGATCTTGGCTACACATATCATCCCACCCTGCCACCATCTCAGGACCATTCAGGAGAAGGAAGCCTTTAGAGGGCTTATGGTTATTATTAGAAGGAGTCACATGGCCTAATGTGCCTGTGAATGACATCAGGAAGCCCCAATGACAATCTGCTCTCAAATATATTGCACCTTTGGTTTCCCCGAGTCCCCAGTAAATGGTCTAGCCTGGAGCTCTGGTCTTGAAAGCTGGTAGAGACCTCTCTAAGTCAATCAACACATGTTTTCTGAAGGCCTAATATGGGCTGAGCATGTCCAGTGGATGCAGACGTAGCTGACCCGTGGCTCAGCATGCACTGAGCCCATTGTCCACAAAGGGTCACACCACAGTAAAGGGCTTTGACAGCTGGTGAACCTGTCAGTGTGTGTGAGTTCATTCCCACCCAGCACTTCCTAGGATCTGGGAAATAAATGGATGCTGATGAAATGAGTGACTGACTGACTGAACACAGAGAAAGGGTCAGGTCCTGGACAACTGTGTCCCAGCATATTCTCCTTTGGATGATGGGCTGAAAACCAACAAAACATGCAAGACTCTGAAAACAGTGCTTGGCCTGTGTGAGACAGCAATGAATGCCTTCCGGAAGGAATGGTGTCACCAAGAGCTTTCTTGGTGGCTTCCAGCCTAGCTCCTCTGAGAAGGGACTGAAGTTCTCTAAAGTAATCACACACTAGGTGGTTACTAGCCCCGCCCCATCCCCCACCCCACCCTGCTTTGAAGGAGGGGGACTGACTAACGCTTCTGAGATATTTGAGAAATTTTTGTGTGATAGATGAAGGCCTGTCTAATGGTACATCAAAGAGTCAAATATTTTCTAATAATGAATCATAAATAAATTTAACATAATACTTCCTATGCATGTACATTTGAGATTTATTATAAATAAAAGCATATTTACATTCTAATGGGGTGATGCATTTGCCCATTTTTGTTGTTCTTTATTTATTTTTGTTTTTACATCCCAATCAAAGTTTCCCCTCCCTTCCCTCTTCCCAATTCCTTGTCCACCCTCTCCCTTCTCCTCCTCCCCTGTTCACCATCCTCCATGGCTCCTCCTCAGTTACAGGCTTCCATGGATATCAGCCAGCCATGGTGTGTCAAGTTGGGTTTGTCTATTTTCATTTGTTGTGTTTTTGAGACAGGATTTCTCTGTGTAACAGCTGTAGCTGTCCTAGAACTTACTTTGTAGACCAGGCTGGTATTGTTGTTTGTTTTTGTTCTGTTTTGGGAGGGTTAGTGTTAGGGTTAGGGTTAGGTTATTATTTTGGGAGTCCACCTCCCAAATAAATCACACACAGAGGCTTATTCTTAATTATAAATGTCTGGCCTTAGATTGACTTGCTTCTTGTCAGCTTTCCTTAACTTAACCTGTCTACCTTTTGTCTCTGGGCTTTTTCCTTTTCTTATTTCTGTATATCTTACTTTTATTTTTACTCAGTGACTCGCTGTGTAGCTGTGTGGTTGTGTGGCTGTGT